>MU396736.1:0-260775 GCA_022578855.1 Nemania serpens
TAAGCTATAAAATAATATAATTTAAATTATATAAAACTAATCTAATGCTTTAAAAACCTTTTTAAATATTTAATTTAATTATAAAAGCTTTATATACTAAATAAAATACTATAAGAAACTATTTCTTTAAAATATATATAATATATACTTATGCTAATTTGTTAATTTTTTTTGCGTATATATATTTTAGCAAGCTAAAATAACTAATATTAAAAGGCTAAAAATATTATAACAAGTATAAAAGTATATAAAAAATAATAATTTTATATTTTTTTATATATAATTTAAATTTAGTAAAATAATAGCTTTTATAGCTATTAAGGATTAATAAGCAGTAAATACCTTTTATATAATATATAATATGTTTATTAAAATACTAAATCTAATTAAAACCTTATTTATTTATTATTTAGCTATTTTTTATTATTATAATAACTTAGTTAAACAGTAATTTGCTATTTTTGTACTACAAAAAAAAAATATTTTTTTGCTAAAATAATATATAAAAAAATAGTATAATTATATATACTAATACTTTAAATAATAAATAACTATTTTTAATTGCTAGTATATATAAATTTTAATTATTTATATTTATTAAAAGTTATAATAACTATTTTAGCGCTAATTCTTTTTATTATAAAGCTTATTTTATTAAAGTTATAAATATCTTTTTTAATAATTCTAAATTTTTTAATTATTAAACGTATAAATATATACTACTTTTAATATATATTAAAATTTTTATAAAAAACTTACTAATAATTAATTTTTTAATAAAAATATATTTAAAAGTTAAATTTTTGTTATATAAAGTTTAAAGCTTAATTAATACTAACTATAGTTATATTATTTATATATATATAAAAATTAGCTATATTTTTAATACTATTTAACTAAAAAAGAAATAATTGTAAAACTAAGTTTATTATATAGCGTATAATAGTTTGCTTTTTAAATTTAGTTAATTTTTATTTATTAGATATTATTATTAAGCATACTATATAATTATACGTATAATTAGCCAATATTTTAGCAAAAATATTATATATTATAGCAGTATATTAATTTAATAATTTTTTATCCTGCTATATAGCTTAAAATATAAACTATATATCTGATTTATTCTAAGTTAAAGGCATTATTTATTATTATATAATAGAAAAAAATCTATAATATATATAAAAGTATAAAATAGTGCAAAACTTACTTATATATAAAACTCGCTTATATAATATATTAGGCTATTTAGTAAAAAACAGCCTTTTTATAGTAAAGCACTATTAAAGTAGCTGCATATTAGCTGTATAAGTATTTTATCTAGCTTTAGCATAGTTTTTATTTATAGTTATATATATAGATTTTACCGTGCTATTTAGTTAGTATAAGTAGGTTACTTAATAATAATAATAAAACTTAAACTTTAATATTTTAATAATATTAGTAGCTTAAACTATAAAATAATTATAATATTTATATTATAAACTATATATACTATTAGCTAGTAAAAGTACTTAAAGATAAAACCTCTAGCAAGCTAAAGCTATTTTTTATAACTAACTAAATATAGTAATACTTAGTTATAAATTTTAAATAAATGCTTAAAAATAAGCACAGCTATAATAACGTGCTAGTTATAGTAGACTAATTAAGTAAGCAAGCCTAAATAATACTATATATTATATAAGCTATAGCTAAAAATGCAGTAAAAATATACTATAAAAAATTCTTTTAAATCTTTAAATTACTTATAATTATAGTTTTTAATAAAGGCTTTTAATTTATATTATTATTTATAAACAAGTTATATAAGCTTATAAATATAAAATATACTTTAATATCTACTAAATACTATAAAACAGTAAAATAAGCTAAAATTATAAATAAGTATATAAATTAATAGCTATACTTTTATATAAATTATTATTAAAATAATTAGTTAGAAAAAATCCTTGTAATAAATTATACTTAAGCTTTATTACCTTATAAATTAATAGGCCTATTATTTTATAAAGTTAAAATAAAATTCTTTATGCTTTTTTATTTTAACTAAGAAAACTAAACTATATAAGAAAAATTATAGAAATTATTTACAAAAAAAAAAGCTTTATAAAAATAAGCTTAAAACTAAGTAGAAAAAATAGCTAAGTATATTAGTAAGAAGTACTAAAAGTAGTACTATAATTAAGTTTAAATATAAAAATATAGATTTAATAAAAAATGCTTAAAAGGCTTCCTTTATATATGAAAACCTAAGGTTTCTTTATTTAATCTATAGAGTAGAACCCTTATTAAAGGTTTTTTTATTTATCTATATTATATATATAAACTACTAAAAATTACTTTTTATAAATATAAAACCAAATAGTATAACAAGCTAATAAGTTATAAAAAGAACTTAATTTTAATATTAGTAATTATATCTTTATTTTTAAAAAATAATAATTATAGTTAATTAATTATCCGTTTAATAAGCTAAACTATTTTATAACTTAATAGAAGTTTAAAATACTAAAATATAGAAATAATATCTTTGTACTAGAGATACTAAATACTTAGAAAGTAATTAATTTATATTATGCTAACTAATTATAAAAGTATTTAAATAACCTTTTCTTAGAATAAAAAGTAAAAAACCTAGAAAAAGAACTAGTAGTTTTAAAAAGCAAAAAAGAATTTACTATTAATAAAATATTAATATTTAAAATATATTATAACAAACTTTAATACTAAATATAATAAAAAAGCTAAAACGTAGATAATAAATAATATTATATAAAAAACTTTAAAAATAGTGCAGCATTATTAAAAGACTTTTATAATGCTAACTTTAATGCTATAAGTTTACTAATAAGGCTAAATAAATAGCTAAATATAACGTAAAATAATAAGTTTAATAATGTAAGAAAACGGTTTACTATTTAACTGTTATACTATCGGCGTACTAGAAAAATAGAGTAGTTATTGCCTTATTAGCAATAATTATACAAATATAGCCTATATAGTAGCTTGCGGACTAGTTGCGGCGTAGCCGCCGACTAGTCGCCTTATAGTATAAAAAGTCTCTGCTTATTCTTTTATACTATTTTTTCTTTTAAAAGAATTAGTTTTTAACCTTAGCAGTACTATTTAATAGCGGCTAGCTCTGCAGATAAATTAGTTTTTACTTAGTATAACAGCTATATACTAAATATCTGTTCAGTATATATAAATATATATATAAAGTATAAGTATAATAATTATAAACTGCTTTTTATATAGTTAAAGCGTAATTATAAATTTTTTAACACTAGGTAAAAGATATTTTTTATACCTAGAAATACTTTATATAGGTTAAACCTATTTTTAACTAGCTATTTATAAGTATATTACTTTATTTATATTTTATAGCTTAAATATTTAGGTATTATCGTTATAATTTCTTGTTTTACTATATAAAAGTATTCTTTATAGGCTATATATATTATATTTATACTAAGAAGTTATAGTTAAGTATTAAAATTAGAGTTATTAATTTTTTTTTTAGAAATTTTGTTTTAAAATTTTATTTTGACTTAAACTATAAACTTTTTAGTACTAAGGCAATAGTAGTATAAAGAAACGGTTTACTATTTAACTGTTATATTATCGGCATATTAAACAAATAGAGTAGTTATTGCTTTATTAGCAATAATTATACAAATATAGCTTATATAGTAGCTTGTAAACTAGTTATAGCGTAGCCGCTAATTAGTCGCCCTATAATATAAAAGGTTTCTACTTATCCTTTTATAAATAAGCTATATTAAAATAATAATAAGCTTTATTTTTAAGCAAGAAAAATAATATAATAATATAATATATAATAAGATATAATAAAAACACTTTATTAATAACTAAGTATAAAAAAATAACTATATAATATAATAAAATAAAGGCTTAAAATTAATTATAAAAGTAAATACCTAAAGCTATTTCTTTTTTAGCTAAAAGATATAAAGTTACTTATTTAACTTATAAATAAGTCTTTTTTTTTAAAAAAAGGAGTAATTATAGCATAATACTAAAAGCTTTAGCTTATTTACTGTGTTTAAGGAAACTTAGATACTATGTCTTATTTTGGTAATATGTTTTTAGCTACTTTTTACTGATTTGTTAACTGCTGCTAATTTCTAATTCTATTGCTAATTTCTAATTCTACTGCTAAGCTACCTATTTTAGGTAAGTTAATATAAGCTTTACCTTTTGCTTTTTACTTTTGCTATATTTATTATTTACTACTAAGTTTTTTAATAGCTATAACTATATTACTATATAAAGCTTTATAGTAGCTTTTATATAATTAATAAAGCTTTTATATATTTATTAGCTATATTATTTTTATATAAATAATAAATATTATAGCTATAAGCTTTAAGCTTTTTAAAGTTTATTTATATAATTTATAATAACTTAATTACTTTGTCTTTTTTTAAGATTTATTATTTAAATAAGCTAAATAATATATTTTTAAAAAGTAGATTTTTTATAGGTTTATTAGGTTAATAATAAAGATATTTTCTATTTTTACTACTTTTAGTAATTATATAATTATTTTTTTAAAAGCTAGGTTATTTATCGATATTATTTTTAATTATAAGTTAGTTAAAATAATTAAAATAGTTAAAGTAGTTAAAGTAGTTAAAGTAGTTAAAATAATTAAAGTAGTTAGTAAAAAAAATAGATAAGCTTTTTACTATATAGAATTTTTAACTTCTTTATTTACTTTTATATATATGTAGCTTTTGTTAAAGTTTTAGCATAACTTTTTTAGTAGCTTTAAACCTTGTAATAGTACCTTTTATAGGTAGCGCTTTAGCTTTAGCTTATTATTTTTACTGTTTTTGCTTTTTTTTTTGCGAACTATATTTAAATAACTATATTAATATTACCGTTTATTTAGTATTATATTTATAGTATATAAAAAAAAAGTATAAAGCTTTTTTTTACTTTATAAAATAAATTAAACTTAATATAACATAATATTAATTAGTAATATTATTATAACTATAATTACATAGTTAGTATATTATATATAAATTATATAACTTTAGCACTTAGTAATACTTAGTATAATTAATAGTATATATATTTATTAAAAATTTTATAAACTTTAGTTATTATTTTTTTCTTTTTTTTTCTTTATATTTAGATTTTATATAAATTAACTAATTATTATAAAGCTTAGCTTTTTAAACAAATTAAACTATAATAATTTATAAATAATAAAAAATAATTTTATAAAATTAAAAATTATAATAAATATTATAAAAATAAATAATAAAAATAAATAGTAAAAATAAGTAAAAATAAGTAATTATAAATACTTAATAATAAATAAAAATAAAAGTAAATAAAAGCTATAATATTATTTTTATTACTATTTATTATTAAGTATTTTAATTTATTTATTTTTATTTATTTAAATATTTTTACTTATTTTTATAAGTTTTATAAAAATATAATTATTTTAAAAATTTAATATTATTTTTTAATAATTAAGAATTTTTTTAAAAAATTATTATAAAAAAATATTATTTTTAAAAAATAAAAATCTTTATAATTTATAATTATTATTATAATAAAGTTATAATTTTATTTTTAAATAATAGTTTTAGTTTTTAAAAAGTAATTTTATAATCTTTTTATATAACCTTTTTAATCTGGTATAATAGGTACTTACAATTTTATTTAGACTATATACCCTGTGTAAAACTTTGGAAGTAGATCGCCAGCGGTGTAATATATTATGTCGGTAAGATTGATGGGTCCTCATTGAGTATATACTTAGGTATCCGGCAGCAAGTTGAAATACTTACCTACAACGTCAATGAAAGGTAACAGTAAGGGGTTGCATCGATCATGACTAAGAGGTACTTAGGGAGTACATGTAGTCCCTGTAGCACACTACAAAGTAGGTGCCTGCCTGCATGTATTGGGAAAACTTGGGCCACAGACTTGCATGCTCCCCGGATTTAACGCGAAACCCCGCCATTTCGTAGGTAGGTACTTATCAAGTTAGGTAGTACATACTTAGGTACTTAGTGGTAGCCGCGATAGCGATGCTCGCTCCAAGACCAGACGTCCAACGTGCATAGGTTGTACAGGATACCTACTCGAACAACACATTCTGAGCTGCATCTCTACAACCGCTCGCCTTTAACTCGTCACCAGCGGGTAATTTTCTTTGCTTTTTCTTTTTTTCTGCCGCATCGGTTGGTCACCGTGTATATCAACAGCCCATTTACATCAGAGTGTTTTGTGACTTTCTGTTGCAGGACCTCGCCAGGTCCGACCCATGCCTCCAACTTCCAACCCGCCCACCGACCGTCCGGCTCACTCTGCTGCTCTCATCCCATCCAAACGGAGATCACACGATATCCCCTCTCCTCGCCGGCAGCCTGACGCTCACTCCCACGGATCCGATCGCAAACGGTCTAGAGTCACGCGTCCAACCTCCCCAGGCGTCTCCATGATGAGTAAGGCGCTCGGGACAAGGTCAACCGTCTTCAACCTGACGAAGCCTGGCCGATCGTCCTTCGAGCCCAATAAGGGCGCCAAGAAGCTTGTCGTCTCGAGGCTTCGCACGATACCATACCCCGATAATCTCGAGCACTACTACGAGAAGCGGAGGAATGAGTTGGCCGATGCCCTCGCCGCTATCTTTAAGCAGCAGCAGCCACAGCAGCCACTCGAGACTCTTTACAGAGGCGTTGAGGACATCTGTCGTCATGGGGCTGCCCGTGAATTATATGCCGTTTTACGGGCTCAGTGCGAGTCTTACTTGAACGGTCCTCTGCTGAAAGCCATCATGGCAGACGGCGGTTCATCTGACGTTGACATGCTCATAGCCGTTCACAAGCACTGGGAAATCTGGAGTGCCCAGTCAGTAGGTGACCTTCCCACGCCTCGTCACTCGTTTATGCTCATGCTATCGTTCAGGCCATCATTCGTTCTATTTTCAGCTACCTCGACCGTTCATTCCTGCTGCATAATAAGGAGTTTCAGCAAATTAACGATATGGCCATTGGCCTTTTTAGAAAGATGGCGTTTGTTTCCGTACAATCGGCCTCATCCGGCCCGGGCGCAAAATCCCTGGCTGGCATGTGCGACTTGATCAATTACGACCGAAGAGGTGACCCGCGCTTTAATCCTACACTATTGCGCGATGCTGTCTCTATGTTGCGCGTCTTGAACATCTATGGCAAGTCGTTTGAGCCCCGGTTTCTAAAAGCGTCCAGCGCCTACTTGCATGGGTTCGCTGAAGAGCTAAGTGCCGCTTCACTCAAGTCGTATATATCTGCTTGTGAGAAAGTCCTCGCTCGGGAAGACGACCGCTGCAATGTCTTTAATTTCGACAGCACTACAAAGCGGCAGCTCATGGACGAAGCACATCTCATTTTAATAAACAACTACTCTGAAAAACTGTTGGATGGCGGTAGTATAGGCAAAATTCTGGACGAAAACGCCGTGGACTCTATGAAGGCCCTATACGACCTGCTACGTTTGAGTAATCTTCAAAAAAGGCTCAAAGGGCCGTGGGAGGACTATATCAAAAATACGGGCTCCGCGATTGTCACCGATGCCTCGAGAGAGGACGAGGTGGTAGTACGATTACTCGAGTTCAGGAATGCTTTGGACATTATGGTCCGAGATGCCTTTAACAGAGATGACGACTTTGCACACGGCTTGAGGCAAGCATTTGATAGTTTCATCAATGATAAGAAGATCATGGCATCAAGAAGTACGGGAACTTCGAGGGTCGGCGAGATGATCGCCAAATATATTGATATGCTTCTCCGCGGTGGTTTGAAGACGCTTCCTCCGTCACTCCTCTCAGATGTACAGGGTCGTGTGGATGCAGAGAAGAGCGGTCAAGCAAGCACGGGCGACGAGGACGCGGAACTCGACCGCCAACTAGATAAGGCCCTTGAACTGTTCCGTTTCATTGAAGGCAAAAGCGTGTTCGAAGCTTTCTACAAGCAGGACCTCGCTCGGCGGCTTCTGATGGGTCGCAGCGCAAGTGCTGATGCAGAACGGAGCATGCTTGCGAAGCTGAAAAGTGAATGTGGCTCGGACTTTACGCGCAATCTGGAACAGATGTTTAAAGACCAGCAAATGGCTCGTGATGAGATGAACTCATACAAAGCTTGGCGCGAGGGCAATGGGCACACCCGGAGCAAGCTCGATCTGAACGTTAGCATATTATCAGCCGCAGCATGGCCCACATATCCGGACACTCAACTCATACTACCTGATGAAGTTGCGTCTCAGATAGAGCAGTTTGACGCCTACTACGTCAACAAGCACACGGGGCGACGGCTCGCCTGGAAACACTCCCTCGCGCACTGCGTTATCAAAGCATCGTTCAGCAAAGGACCCAAAGAGCTCCTCGTCAGCGCCTACCAAGCTGTTGTCTTGACGCTTTTCAACCAGACCGACGATCGAATGTCATACCAAGAGATTTCAGAGCGCTCTGGTCTCAGTGGTCAAGATCTGGACCGAACATTGCAGTCGCTGGCTTGCGGCAAGGTCCGTGTTATCACAAAATCCCCGAAGGGCAAAGATGTCAATCCAACGGATACATTCGTAGTGAATAAGGGGTTTTCAGACCCTAAAGTGCGCATCAAAATTAACCAGATCCAACTCAAAGAGACCAAGGAAGAGAATAAGGAAACACACGAAAGAGTTGCCCGAGACAGACAATTTGAGACGCAAGCCGCAATCGTTCGCATCATGAAGAGTCGCAAGACGATGACCCATTCCAATCTAGTTGCCGAGGTCATCAACCAGACGAAGAAACGTGGAGCCGTGGATACTACCGAGATTAAGAAAAACATTGAAAAGTTAGTTCCCGTCTGGCCTCATATCCGCTGGATCCTATACTAAGCTGAAGCAGATTGATCGAGAAGGATTACCTCGAAAGAGACGGATCCTCCTATACATACCTTGCATAAAACTCGTAGGCCACGTAATGCATCATGAACGTTGGCTTAGGACAATATGACCAACAAGTCTATGTAACTACCTATATTACAGAGATAACCCAGTCTCTAGCTCATTTGATGTCCATCGTGGGTGTCGTAATGAAATCCGGCTCAGACGAGGCAGTGTGCAAGCATCCCTAAAGCCCCTGAATTTGCAAATGTGAAAAAGGTTCGCTTTACGAGGTGCATGAAGTACAGGTTTATTACCCGCTGTACCAGCGCCCCCTTAGCTCTCCTGGCTGCGAGTAAGTGTTTGTTAAGAGCCCACGCGGATAAGAGCAACAAGCCAAATGCACGAGCAGAAGACAACGGGACATACACACTATATGATATTAGAGTATGCAGACCAACTGATATCAGCCTACCCCTGTTGAGGTGAGAAGCCCGTGCACTGGCTGGTATATTGGTACAATTGACCAAGTATAAGGCCTACTGCACCACCTACACTACCTAATCTTGAAATTAAAATAACTTTTTAACTAACGGTTGCAAATAAGTGCATCCAGTATCAAAAAATACAGCAAAATTCAATTAAAAATGTAACATAATTTTTTAATTTTTTAACTAGTATTTAAAAAGTTATTTTAGTTATAAAATACTGTAAAACTAAGTGGAGTAAAATATGCTAAATAAGCCAATTAGAGACTGTCAAATTAGGATTTCTTTGTACCTTTGTACTTAGGAACAAGTATCTAGTGGGTCTAAGATACAGCCAAAAGCACGGGCTTCTCACCTCAACAGGGGTAGGCTAATATCAGTTGGTCTGATTGCTCATGAGATTACTGGGGAACTATGCATCGGTGTGCTTCCAGAATCTGGATGGAAAGGTGTCCTGTTGTATCAAGTGCCTCGCACTGTACTTTGTACTTATAAATACTCAACCACTGGGAGTACCGCCCATTAGACTTCTTCCCAATACAACCACTATTTGAGCACCAACCTATAGACTCAACGTTGCAATAACTAGGGTTCGTAGGTTACGCTCTAAAGTGGTAAATCACCCATTTCTAGGAGGCACATCGGCGGGGACTAAAATACGGGCGAGCAGTATGGCCGTGCACTTACTCTTGCAATAATAGGTACTCCTCAGTAGCCGGTCCTGCTCCTGATGAAGCCAGTGCGAAGCCCAGTCCCGCTCTCTTCTACTCTACGAGAAGAAGCATGGCAAAGAATGGAGACATCATCGGCTCTTGATCATATATCACTGTTACCTCGCTAACTAAGTAATTTTACGAGCCTCCAAGGATCCACGGACCTGTTACACACGCGGGGTCGAGCTCTCTTTTCCTTCGCCTCTAGTTTTTATTCATGGGCAACGATTGCCTTTGGCCAGCGTCATGCGCATGCCAATGCTAAATGCCACGCCTCATGTAGGCCCCATCAGGGCAACAATATCCAGATCGCCGACGACTCGTCTGTTCGTCTATACCTCGTCATACCACGAACACAGGTTATTCAGCTCAGTCGTCGTAGAACCCCGTCTCCCAAACCACGAGACGTCCGCTCTTTCGCTCGTCGTCTGTGAATAGGCCGTTCCACGCGCTCCAGACCTCTCGAATCTGAATGCCATGTCGACCACCGGGGCCGGCCGAGTCGAAGTATTTGCGTAGCGGCGTCTCCAGGGCTTCAAAGCCGACGATGTATCGTGCCATGTGCTCGCCCGGGGCATCGCGCGGCCATAGCCGTTTGGCGATGAACGTCACGGGGTCGGCGTAAAACTCGCGCGTCTCGTCTTGGTACGCGGCGCGCTCGGGCGAGTTGGGCGCCGTGCCGAGGGGCGGCTCGCACGTCAGGGCGCGCGCACTCAGCGCCGGGTAGATGAGGTGCGACCGCCATGGTGTCGCGTGGCAGGGCGTTAGGAAGAGCGCGAAGAGTTCTTGCGGTTGGGGAATGCCGCCGCTGTCTTCCGCGGGAATTGTCGCGTTCGGAAAGGCGTGGCCGAAATTGAGATAGTCGGGGTGCACGCGCTCGAACTCCCCCCGTAGAAATGACATCACTTGGATTGGCGCCGCGGCGTGGAACCAGGAGAGGTAACCCCCTATCGTGACGTTGATGAGCAGAGCGATGGCTAGCAAGGGCTTCCTTTTCCATCCCAGCGCTGGGGGTGGGCAAGTCGTGGCGCCGGAAGCGGAGAGCGTCGTGAAGAACGATGTTATGTACGGCGCTGCGAGAATATGGAGAGCGGGTAGGAGGGGTTGGATGAAGCGGACCTCCTTATGGGATACGAACGACAGGGTAGATATCGTAGTGATGACGACGAAGGCCAGAGCCTTGAGCGCGTTCGAGGTGGCTACTGAATAGCTAGACTCTGCGTCTAGTGATTTGACTAGTCCCTGGAGAGCGAAAGGCGTTATTGTAGTGCAGAGCAGCGGAATGCCCTGAGATAGATAATAATGCCAGTCGTTTTGTCCATAGAACTTGGCGAGATCCTCGGTCACGTTGAAGTGCAGCCAGGCGAATGGAGGGAATTTTGTTTCTCCAAAGTACTGACGGTCACACGCCAATGAGGCCCCTAGGGCGATAGAGCTACAAAATTTAGCTTGTGATCGAATTACAATGAGCGTTAGACTCACCCGCAGAGTAAAACTTCTCTGGCGAGAATGAGCAGTACTCTTCGATCCAGGGGTGACTTTCCACCTAGTGTAAAGCGGGTGAGCGCAAGAGTGCATATTGCCGCCCACACGAAGATGTTCGTAGGCCTCAGAAGCACGGCGAATGCTGCCAGTAGAAGAGAGATCCTTAGACTGTCATGAGTGTTGTTAGATAATTCCTTTATTTTCATTAAACATGGTGCTTACCTGTTGACCTGGCTCGAACTGTTGAAGAGGGCGACTGAATCCCGGGACTCGCCTTTCTCGCCCGTCTCCGTGCCAAGAAGCTCCCATGGCCAATAGTACAAGGCCATCGCGGTCAATGTGGTCTCAAAGCAGTTGGAAAACGTTCGCGTAGCTGTATACCATTGCCAGGGGCTGAGTAGCGTCATCAACAACTGTGAGCGGTATCAGCGCCGTCCAACCAGGTCACCAAGAAGAGCATAACCCACAACAGACCACGCAGCAGGGCTACTAGGCCCATAGAGCTTCTCAGCAAGCCGCCAGGTGTACCAATCACTCAAAGCAGCAAAAGCGGTCTCCAGAGCCTTGGGGGCCATCAGAAGCCACTTTGCCTTGACGGTTGGCACTTGATACGAGGCCCAGAAGCTGTCCACGATGAAGTACCCGAATGCAAATATCGTAGGGTGTATGGATGAACGTAGAGCATGGCGCCACTCCTGTTAGACTGTCAGCGAGTCTCGTTCACAATAGCGAATTGTGATTTGGCGCATCGTGGCCAAACCTGTCAGGTATCGTCTACGCACCCATGTTAACCAGGCTCCGCTGTTGTTTCCGAATGCCAGCTGCCACGCCGGCTCAAGAACCTGGAAGTACTCATCTGGTTGAAAGAATGTACGAACACAGAGAGCGTTGACGAAGCGAACCGCGAAGATAACAGAGAGACCCTCTCGAGCCTGTTGTGTGATGAGAGCGGCCACGCTTTTGTCCTGGCTAGTTTGCGCCTCTGCCTCTCTCCCCTTAGAATCCGGGCCCTTCTGGCTGGAGACTTTCTTAGGGCTCATCTTGGGACCATCTCAAATGTTGTTTATATCTTGTTCTTGTCTCGTCCCTGAATTTATCTCTCGGGGACGGATCTAATGCATTATATGCCACGAGGTAACATTGAGGCTATCTGGCATTCTGGCCTCAAGCTGAGCTATTCATCCAGTATCAGGGCAATTTACGGACGCATACCCGATTCGGCTTGTTATCTGTGTTGGTATCGTCAGGTACAAGTACCTACCTATCTCTCTGAGAGTACCTTATAGTGCTGCGACTGCGCTGTAGATACCTAACATAGCATAATGCTAGTACTTCGTACTACATGTTAAGTTCTATAATACCTTCACTAAGCCCCATAGGGCATAACCTCATGCACTTAAGTAAGTGGGCACACGTAAGTACGCTGTAGTAAGTGTGAGGAACTAGACGAGATAGGTTAGTGTTTTCTTAGGCCCGCAGGGCACTAGTCTAGGCCGGTATAGTGTACATCTGGGGATTGTAAGCAAGCCAAGAGCCTCCCATGTCATCCTCCGTCATCGTCGAATGTATAACATGTAATTGGTCTGCCTCTGACATCTGTTTGGTTGCTGCCAGGGTTGTCTTTATCTCTCGTCCTCTTTGTGTAGCATTTGCTGTCTATCCCGCTACCGGCTCGGGTGGCCGCTGCTACCAACAATGAGAGATATTGATCATCTTGTCGGTAGGTGCTACACCAATACTGCTAGTTACATGTCGAATACCTGTACTTGGGACTCCCATCAATCCGAACTATCTCCAGAAGAAACACCCAAGCTCAGACCATTACTCGCTCTTGTTGTCCTAATGACGATGTGAAATATGAAAAGAGGGCGACAGTAATGAATTGCCGCTTTGCTTCGGCATCGTGTGGAAACACAAAACACTACATACTCATGTGACCCCCTTCGCCTGTAGTAGTCGTGTCACCGGGGCCGTTCTGCGGCTCATCCAGCCGCATCGACTTGCGCTTAGGGGTATAGTCGCCTGTACCGGTCCAAGGATGCTGCCTCTGACATTACGTACGATTCAATACTTCGATCCGGCCCCGCCTTTTTGGGTCTCTCTCTCCCCTTCCTCTTATCTCATTATACTTTTGCTCGTTGAACCTTGATTTCTCTCTCGAGTACATATGTGGTTATCGACCTCCTCTCCTCCGCTTTCCTCTGCTACCATCACCACGCCGGCTTTTGCATTGACTTCCCCAGCATCACAACACAACACCTTCAAGGAACATGGCCCCCCACGCTGAAGGCCCGACTGTGGGCTCCACGAACGGTTCAATTGCGTCGTCCAAATATCACGCCGCCTCGTCAAAGAGCGCAATTGCTGCTGAGAATAAGTTTGCCGCGCATAATTACCATCCGCTTCCTGTTGTTTTCTCTCGCGCGCAGGGCGTGGATGTTTGGGATCCCGAGGGCAATCACTATCTCGACTTCCTGTCTGCCTATAGTGCTGTCAACCAGGGCCATTGCCATCCAGAGCTTGTCAAGGCCCTGACTCAGCAGGCCGGGCGGCTAACATTGAGTTCGAGAGCCTTTCACAATGATGTGTTCCCCAAGTGGGCCGAGAAGGTCCAGCGGATGTTCGGATATGACATGGTTCTACCTATGAACACGGGAGCGGAAGCCGTAGAGACGGCCATTAAGATTGCTAGGAAGTGGGCATACAAGGTCAAAGGTGTACCCCAAGGCAAGGCATTGGTCTTTGGCGCCGAAGAGAACTTCCACGGCCGGACGGTAGGTTAAACAGAATACACATCACCCCCGTAGCTAACACAGAAGCAGATGATAGCTGTTACGCTTTCTACCGACCCCGAGTCTCGGGATAATTATGGGCCGTACATACCAAATATCGGTGCTACTTCTCCTTCGACTGGCAAACCCATTCGGTACAATAACGTCGCTGATTTGGAGGAGGTGCTCGAGGCTCACGGTAAAGAGACGGCGGCTTTTATCGTCGAGCCCATCCAGGGAGAAGCAGGCGTTGTTGTTCCTGATGATGACTACCTGAGGAAGGTTCAAGCTCTTTGCAGGAAGCATAACGTGCTGTTGATATGTGATGAGATCCAGACCGGCATTGGTAGGACTGGGCGGATGCTCTGCTCGGAGTGGGCTGGGATCAAGCCAGACATGGTAACGCTTGGCAAGGCCATATCTGGTGGTATGTACCCAGTTAGCTGTGTTCTCAGCAGTAAAGAGATCATGCTGGTCGTTGAGCCCGGCACACACGGCTCCACCTATGGTGGAAATCCCCTTGGTTGTGCTGTGTCCATCCGTGCACTTGAGCTCATGGAAGAAGAAAAACTCACCCAGAAAGCGGAGAAGCTGGGAAATATCTTTCGAGAGAGCCTAGCTTCCTTGAAGTCACCAGTCATCAAGACGATTCGCGGTAAGGGATTGCTGAATGCTGTTGTGGTAGACGAGTCACAGACAAATGGACATTCAGCCTGGGATCTCTGCCTTCTTCTCAAGAAGAAGGGTCTTTTGGTAAGTCCCTGGTGCGGGAGTTGCATATCATGTGACTAGAGGATTCGTTGTGCCAGTGCTCACTTTCATATAGGCAAAACCGACACATGGAGACATCATCCGATTCGCTCCTCCATTGGTCATTACCGAGGCACAGATGCAGAAGGCCATTGCCATAATTGGAGACGCATTGCGGGAGCTGCCTAAGGTGAAGAACTGATAGATGCATAGGACAGCGCACCAGTCATCACCATAATCCTGCACTAGGATTGCGCACTTGTAGCGACGTTTCTGGCGTATAGTAGATGTCTGTACTGCCCGGGTGGGCTGCCGTGGCGTGAAAATGGGGAGACGATGGAAACGGTGTGTGAGACTCCGGTCCTTGGATCGAGGTAGACGGTAGCACTCATGCTCGGTAACCCAGAAGGGTGTGGCCCCAGGGAGAGCATGAATGAAGGACTGACTTTCCTGCATCCCGTGGCAAGTTTTGAAAGGGATTGCCCAGGTATAAACACTAATACGGTCAAACTGGAGTGTGGGGATGGACGCAAAATGCACTTTTGGGTACCGACGCCATCGGTACCAAGTCATATCACGATATATAGGTATAAGACACTGAATACGAAGTACTAGCTCCATAAGTCAAGTTGTTACATATTCTGATACTACAGTATTGATTTGCACATCTAGTGTACGATTCTAAAATAGCTAGCTCGAGGCCTACACATCGGCACTGCTTGGAATCGTCGTGGCCAACGGGCACGGGCACGGGCACGGGCATCCCTGTGCATCTGTGATGTGCATACCTAGGTAGTAGAATGTAACTCAAGTTGTCTCGAGCTATCGCGCATTACTTATGCTCTTGCATGATGGGGCGCGAGCCACCACACGGATAGCTTTAACTCAAATCAGAGGAGCAGTACCTACATTAGCATCCATCTCCAAAAAGGGACGACATACGTGTAGCTACTTCGGTATTCGCTTCCAATGTCGACTGTAGTTTATCAGGAACCAAATGTTATTATGAACAGTTCGCACGAATCCATTCAACCAACGTAGACAATAAAATAATCAGCCAAGATCTATATGTGGATATTCCCCTGGCTAAACAGATCGTTTCCAAAGTATTGATATTCTGTCGAGAAAACTACTGTAGGTACCTGAGACACAGTACTACTAGTCGGGTAGGTAGTACCTATAAAGTAAGACACATGTATAACTGCACATCCATCCCTCAGACCTCAACTGTTGTGTGGGACTACCCCGGATAACCAACAGCGCAGCTCAACGGTGACAAGCTCGCTACCCGGAACGAATGGAAGCGGAAACGTAGAAGTGCATATCTACACTACGTGGACCAACGCGATAAGGTAACCCGTACCGGATATTTCCTCATAGCTACTATCAATCAGATCAATCAGGGCTGCCTCGTTTCGCGCTCCCATCGAATGGATGCTTGCCTGTTCGCCTCCTCGCTCGATGACTGGCTCAGCCCACCTTAGTTCATTCCTGGCCTTCTCTCGTATTGGAGACGCTGGTGCCCATTGATAGGCAGGCATGGCTAGCGAAGGATACAGTTGGCATATCTATCATACCTACCTATCTAATGGCGGTGACTCTGGATGCCTGCTGTGCCTTGACTACTTTACCTAACGGATCGCAGGAGATAAGAACAAGAAGGGCAACCCCCAGCTTCCCGATCTGCGACCTATTATTATCTACCTACATAGTGTCTACACTACCTATTCGATGATCAGCCGTCTACTGTATACATTATAGACGCACACTAGCTGTTTTGGAGTCGCGTACTACCTGCCTAAACCTTAAGGTAGTGCAACGATTCCCGTTACTGTTATAGGAATACTCCGCCAGTCTACGGAATCCCAAATACATAAGTGTTCGACAGAATATTCGCCCGCAAACTACACTAACTTACAAATCCATCATGTGCACGTTCCCTCGCGTCAACGACATGTCCCGATAACGCGAATGGATATAAAGATGATAAGAGACTACCAGCCTCATGACCGCCACTAGGCGTTTGCCACTTCACCTTTTGGCCGCAAACCACGTACATACAGTACCTACATTAGGTACCTATTACATATAGTACCGATCTAATACCTCCTCTTATTGTCTAGAGGCTTCCTTACCGTACTCTCCCATTATCTGCCATGCAGTTGGTCGCCTACACAGGTCATTTATTATGTAAAAATCCCATCGACAACGGAGAAGCCGTGCTTGCGTGATATTTGCCTCTCCTGAGGTGCCTACAGATTATTAGGCAAGGGGGAGAGAAAGAGCGGAGCTAACAATAGATAAACTAGGAAACATGATTTTTTGTTTACTTTTCCTTGCTGGAACAAAGAAAAGGAAGAGTAAAAACGCGAGGCTCCATGACGAAATCGGACGATCTCCCAGCTCGGATGACTAACCAGGATGATGACCTGAGTATGCCGTCGTCTGTCTCAAGTCGCTGGGCGGCTACAACTTGACTCCATCCTTAATATACCTTTATGGCCATTAAGTCAGGGTCCTACCATCCTTACTTAAGGTACTTAGGATGAGTTAATACTAGGGTATCGATTAGGCCTAGGCGAATGAGCTCATACAGCCGGCAAAGTGAATTGTGCTTTGCATGAGGTACCTCGGTACCTTCTAAGTACTTAGTCTGACTCGAGCATTGCCTATTATGGTAGGCCACGAGGTATCTTGCATTCCAAGCACTGGACAGGAGCTAGAACAAAGGGGTACGGATCAGCGATCAGTGATCAGCCTGGTTGTGGGGAAAGGATGTTGAAGCAAATACCTAGCGTGAGCTACATAATTGGATAAAAGAAGATAATCATCAGAAGGGCTAGGTATACATGTTGAGATAAATAAAGAGATTGTGGATAGAGAATGTCTAGAGGACAAGAGTGAAATGAACTACCTACAGCACTTTGTATATACTGACTTTCGAATGTTCTAACTGTGAAGCAGGTAACCTCGATTATACATGTAGGACCTACATACAGTACTTCCATGAGGCAAACAGGTATCACGATTGTCTGCTATACAGTATACTTACAATTGAAGTACTGAGCAGGTAATTTACCTCTGACTTTAGATGCCAACCTTATGTTGTCCTAGCCCTGCTTACATCCGTGCTCACATTTAGCATGCTGTACAAAGTAAATTGGTATTGTTTGTTTTGTATACGAACTGCTGCCCTCCGTGCTTACTAGTAATTATGGCACTAGGTATAATCTTAAATGCTATCGCCGTCGATTTAGGTATCATTAGCTGTCTTGTCGCAATCACAGTGCAGGCTGACGAGAGAGACAAGTGTGGTTGTTCCATTCGCAGACATTTGCATAAAAAAACCCATGTGTCACCGCCGAAAAGATGGGGCTGAGCCCAGCGGCATCGGCTCCTTGGACCACTTGGACATGCGCTAGTCTAGAAATATATTAACGAGTATCACTATCTGGCGCTAGCGTCCTATCACCCGTTATCAGTAAAGAAGTCACGAGCTGCCGATGGACATGTCCCTTAGTATCATCTTCTTCGTCCATTGTCCACGTCTTGCATTGTTGGCTGTATGTTGTCGACGAGAACTTGCCCGTAGTAGTATTCTTGCCCAATAGGGCTCTCGACTTTCCTTCTCTTGTTCTCTATCTATATATATTGCGGCCTTGTGGCCGATCATTGCGCTACGACCCAGATCTCGTGACACCAAGAAATACTTCCCTAGCACAGGTATTTTAAGTACCTCCAGTTACGGCTAGCTGCTCAGTATGTTACTAAGTACTTACAGGTAGCTTGACGTGACCTTCGCCGTTGCCTTCGTCATCCACCTTGGTCACCTTCTCTCTGCCTTCCACTGCCCTTTTTCCACTTCCATTTCAGCTACATTCCTTCTATTCCACTATTCACCCCTTAATAGTTGTATCCGCCCATTTTCCAACCTTTGCTAGCATAGGTACCTAGTTACCCTTGGGGTCGATACCCCTACGCCTTCTTCCATCCTATTAAGTTAGCATACGCCCGGCATACATTGTACTGTGCGGATTTGTTCCTCTGGTGCCGCAAGTGGTTGCATCCGTTCCACGTTCCATAGGTATTCTACACTAGGGGCACTACCTCTGTAGTGTACTTAGTAGTGTAGAACAGACAAAGTTCCAGCCATAGCCTGTCCCCTGCTACTTAAGGACAAGACTCAACCAGACTGAGTCATTCGCTTGATTATCGGTCGACCAACTCATATCACACCCTCACACTTCACGCACACTTAAGTACTTAGCCACAGTACACAACAGCACAGGATCGTACAGTACACTACAGTACAGTACGTTACTTTACGCGACCTACCAGTTGGACAACGAGGCCAACCGAGACCAACCTTCTTGAGACTACAGGTACTACCTAGGTTTGGGCATACTACCAAAGGTACATCCGCATCCAGATGCTTTCGCCCTTCAAGTTGTGTGTCTTTGGGCGCATTAATAATACTAGTACATTAGATACCCTGACCGCCACCAGCGTGGCCAGCTAGAACAGGCCGTAACCGTATCACTCCCGCGCGCATTGCCTAGGCGACAGACAACAACACTACCGCCCTGTCGCTTGGACTAACCTCCAGATTACGCTAGCGGAACTACAGCGGGTACAGTACTGGATACTGTACGCAGAGGGACTAGTGTGGTATCGGTATAGGGATCCACACACCCACCTACCTACCTAGCCCTGTGTTGGTTTCTACCTAGTCCGAGATAGGTACTTACATCTAACCTTTATTATCAGCAACGCTCCCTACATACCTACAAAGTATAGGCATATCTCCATTACATACATGAGCATCCCCTGCTCTGGTACCTTGGACAGCTATCTACCTACATGTACTACCATCGTATCTACCTATCTATAATCGTCCTGCAAATCCCAACAACTCACACCTATCAACCTATCAGAAACACCACGAAGACAAATATCCACGAGGGATGAATCTGGCTAACTCAGGCGACTTGACCCTGCTGCAGTCGTCCGGTTTCCCGGTGCCTCGCGTTGCTCAGAGTGACACAAGCATCTCCAGATTGATCCCCGCTTGACAAGGTTACGGCGTTCTCGATCCCATCCAAGGTCCCATCCTTGGTCCCACCCCCGACCTATCGGATATCTGCCCCTACATCATTCCCATTTCGACGTCCAGTTCCTTTGGTCCCAAGACGAGACGCGCGCTCACCTCAGCTGTCGTCGAGCTTTCTTCTCTCCTAATCACTCTTCGTCCCTTTCTGCCTTGCGCCTCCAGCTCTCACCTCTACCCATCAACCACACAGGCTCAGCCTCAACGCCGCCAATCTTCCACGCATCTATATGAGGACCATCACGCGAGCCCCAGTTTCATTTCCTGTTCCCTTATAGGCCCTTGGCCTCCTACCAGCTTCCTGTCACCGCCAACTCAACACAGGAAGTCATGGCCGAAGGACGGGTTTCTTCGCGTCGGCTGAAGACTGGCGATGATGATGTTGGCCAGTTCCTCATCGGCTCCGAGATAGGCAAAGGCAGCTTTGCGCAGGTCTACATGGGCAAGCACAAGGTTCGAATCCCTTCCCACTCTTCCCACCCCCAGGTCGGCCTATTCTCGGGTCTCCCGTACTTTTTCAACGCCTCCTGTTTCCTGCTGTATGTTCGTTCGATAGTAGCGGTATGGCGTTGTCTTGACCATCGTGTCTCGTGGCGTTCCCCGTTCCCGTTCCCGAGCCCCGAGTCATTCTTGGGAGACTTGAAACCTGACTAACATCGATCTAAAAGGTATCTGGTGCTGCAGTCGCCATCAAATCCGTCGAGCTCGCCCGATTGAACAAGAAGTTAAAGGAGAACCTGTATAGCGAAATCAAGATCCTCAAGAACCTTCGACACCCACACATCGTTGCTCTCCATGACTGTATCGAGTCGTCAACCCATATCAATCTCATCATGGAGTATTGCGAGCTTGGAGACTTGTCGTTATTCATCAAGAAGAGGGATAAGCTTATAACACATCCTGCCACATGCGACCTGGCCCGAAAATATCCCAGTACCCCTGGATCAGGTCTAAACGAAGTCGTGATTCGACATTTCCTAAAACAGCTCGCAAGTGCGATACAGTTCTTGCGGGAAGGCACCTTTGTCCATCGAGATATAAAACCACAAAATCTCCTACTCCTCCCGTCGGTTGCATACCGGGAGTCGAATAGAGGAGGCCGACCGATTCTGAGCGCCAGCCAAGATTCCTTAATACCCGCCGTTGGATTGCAGTCGCTTCCAATGTTGAAGCTGGCGGACTTTGGGTTTGCTCGGGTTCTCCCATCGACTACACTCGCGGAAACGCTTTGTGGCTCGCCTCTATACATGGCACCTGAGATACTTCGTTACGAGCGGTACGATGCCAAGGCTGATCTCTGGTCCGTCGGAACTGTTGCTTTCGAAATGATAAGCGGCAAACCTCCGTTCCGAGCTAGCAACCACGTTGAGCTGCTACGAAAGATCGAGGGTAACAATGATAATATCAAGATCCCCAAGGAAGTCCAGGTATCGTCGGATCTCAAGATTTTGATTCGCGCCCTGCTTAAGCGCAATCCTGTCGAAAGAATGAGTTTCGAGGATTTCTTCAATCACAGTGTCATTGCAAATCCTATTCCCGGTCTTGTTGAGGACGATCTTCCAAAGTCGCAACGGTTCTCCTCGAAGGATTCACGTGCTCTCTCAAAAACAGATGAGCCTCGTGGGCAGGGACGACGCCTTTCGACGCATCATCGTTATCGAACTGACATTGACATCGTACGTCAAGAGGCAGACCAATCGTCACCCCGAGAAAAGTCGTCGAGTTTTTCGCCTCTCGGAACTACACCAGAACGTGAAAATACTGGAGTAGTACGGGATGTAACTCGGATGGGACACCAACCCCATCATGATATTGCGTCCGGCCTTGGGATCCAGCGTCCTCAACCGGTTCCATCAACCTCCGCATCCCCTGACCCGACTCTCATGGAAGAGCAGAGGAACCGAGGCTACTCTAACGCTTCAGTAAATAGATTCTCACACGACGATAAGTCGCCCCCATCTTCATTCGTTGACAATAGCACGGCAAAGGGAAAAGCGAAATTTCGCCGTCCAACAGCAGATGAGCGAGAAAAAGTCGCTCACGATATAGCTTTTGAGAGAGACTACGTTGTTGTCGAAAAGAAACATGTCGAAGTCAACGCTCTTGCAGATGAGCTTGCCGCTAAAGGCACACAGACGCATGCCATGTCTCACCGACCAGGACAGGGGATACGAGCTGCTACCCAACAGGGCGATCCAAGGTCGACAACCGGGGCCGTACCAGCTCAACCTTCCAATGCTTTACAGATAGCACAAGGAAGGCAACGACCGGACAGTCGCCATCGGGGCTCATATGGCTCATATGAAAAGAACGCATCGGGAAGTCCCAGTTCCACGACTTCGGTCATTTCTAAAGCTATTCAAGATGCTAGCTTGCGACTCTTCGGCTTCAGGTATCCCTCACATATGCTTGGCAAGGGTGCATCCCCTCCACATATGTACAGTCCTTTTCCAACGTATCCTACACCGAATTCACACATGGGCCTGATAACCGATGGTCGCCAAGGAGGTCCCCTTGATGAGGATCTCCGCGTTGCCCAGTGTATCGAAGATTTTGCTACACGCAGCGACGTTGTCTGGGGCTTTGCAGAGGTCAAGTATAAGCAACTTGTGCCGCTCGCACCATCCACCGAAGAGGGCCTTGGGGGTATGTCAGTTGAGAGGATGGGCTTAGATGACGATGAAGGCCTTACGATTGAGGCCATTGTTGTTCTCTCGGAAGAAGCCCTCCTGTTATACGTCAAGGCCCTCTCTCTACTCGCCAAATCCATGGATATTGCAAGTATTTGGTGGGCACGCAAAGCTAAGGGTGATTCCGCTATGAGCCAACAACATGTCATTGGTCGCGATGCGGTTAGCGCCCAGAACCTTGTAGCAAGAGTCAACTCCGCCGTACAATGGGTTCGCAGACGCTTCAATGAGACTTTAGAGAAGGCTGAAATTGTCAGGATGAAATTGACCGAGGCCCAAAAACAGCTCCCCGACGATCACCTAAGCCATCCGAGTAGAAATCCAGTCGAAGCTATTGTACCCGGTGGCCCGAATATTGAGGGTATTGTGTTAACACCCGGCCTTAGCGCCGAGAAATTGATGTACGACCGAGCAATCGACATGAGCCGTACAGCCGCGATTAATGAGATCGCAAATGAGGATTTAAAGGGGTGTGAGCTCTCTTACGTTACGGCCATTCGGATGCTTGAGGCTGTGCTTGACAGCGATGAGGATATTTCAAGCAACAGACGATCATCCGGGTCCTCCAAGACGGAGCGTGATAGCCAAGGACCGGCATCAGAAATAAACCCGGATGATCAACAGGCGGTTCATAAGAGTAGGTGACATATCAATACAGTGCTGGGGAAATGCTGACCGGACACCAGTGATCCACATGATTAATGCGAGACTTACTACACTTCGGAAGAAAATGCAGATGATTGCGAATGCCTCGAGGGCTCAATCACCTGGCCTCACGCGGAAGCGCAGTGGCGAAACCACTTCACGGAGCGTTTCTGTTCATACCTCATGAAAGTCGAGGATGAAATCTCACGATTGATGACGACACGTATAAGACTGCGATACAAATTAATTACGCCCCACGGCTTTCGGAATCTACCTCTTCATAGGCTGGCTACACTACCGGTTATGGTAAACAGCTTTTTCTTTTCTTTCATTTTCCTTGTTTTACTCATCCGAGGGCGTTACGGACGAGGACCTCCGACATCGCTGGATAAATTCATCCCGCTCAGGCGTTCGATACATTTTTGTGACTCTAATCTATTCATTTCGTTCGGCGCCTTGAAATACTCTCGGCCCTACTATCTTTCTTTCGTTCTTTCTTTCTTTCTTTCTTTTAGGAATTCCGCGTGGTCGTGTGCGCCCCTGTAAATATTATTTTGACACCAAGGCGTTTTGATCATGCACCCGGCAATGGATAGGCTTAGCAGGGCCGGGCGCTCTCGAAAGCAGTTGGGCTGGCTTGCTCTCTTGTTGGATGGCTGTTCGTCTCATGCCTTGGGTCGCAGCGTGTGGTGCAACAACGCTGTGTTTCTGAGCCTCTTAACGGACGCCATATGGTTTTCCCCCTCCTCTCCATGGTGTTTATGGTACGAGAGAGCTTCTCCTCTCTCGGTTTCAGGCCGACAACATGTCGTGGGGTTTTCTCTAGTCTCGGTTGTGTTGTATATTTCCTCCCATTCTGGCTTCATACCAAGCTTTGACCTACTTTATTCGGCATCGGCATTATAGTTGCATTGGGTTTAGATTGAGTACACACCAGAATATCGACTTATCAAAACCGTGCCAACCGGGTTCAGTCCTGGCGCGCCCATTGGGATGCCCAATGGAACGGTATAGTCAGCGACTAGTCGTTCAGACTGAATAAAGAACAATATGAACAACTTGAACATGATTGGTATCTCTGCTTAAGGTAGATCGTCGGCTCGTTTATAATTTGTGATACCTAGTGGACAAAGCTCTTTCTTGCTTGATTAAGGCAGGATGGAAGCTCTTATCAAGACATGTCTAGGTACCAATGCATATAAAGATCAGGTCGTTTGCAAATCTGAACATCTAATCTAACCGCTATAGCACTTACACTCAACACTTCACCTTTAACCTTTCGATCGCCAACCCTTCTATTGCAGCTTTTTCTAGATATTCTACGGCAGGGTATAGTTTTACGACACGTCATGTGCTACAAGCTACAAGCACGTTATAGATGTCGAGCGTGTGGATGTCACTAGACAGCCTTAGCTTACCTTTTTTGCTCGCGATTCGCATTGGTTGCGTATTCTATCTGCGAATTCTCAGGCGTTGTTCTCTGCTTGTGTCAAGATGGTGTACTTAGCTGTGGGTACACATTATCATTTCTATATTGGTCTTCCCTAGGGAGATAGAAAGGCTTAATTAAAGTGACAAATCCACGCTAGCATTTAAGCTTACACAAAGTATGTAAGGGGTTGTAGTTAGTATTGTTGCTGTTGATTTTACCAACCGAGGGTATTCCTTTGTCTATCTCCCGGATTTCAAATACTAGTATGATCACAACAACCAATGACAATGGCCTTTACATATTACCCCACGTAGCCCTACCTGATGTTTTTGAACCAATATTTCGTACGTACTAAGGTACCTTCCTACTTGATATCTACACTGGGGCATGCACGGCGGGCTATGACGACGCTTTTGGACCCCGAAATTGGTATATGGCTCGTGGGGCTCTCTGTTCTTGCCACCTGTGGGTACTCTCAATAGATCGGTAGGTTAAGTAGTGTAGGGCGGCGCCTAGTGTAGTGTCACTTGCGGATGCCAATCGTTGACCTGAATGGGCTCAATGACTTGGTTCAAAAGAAACCGGGCAGGTAGATAGAACTCACTCTTCGGAGGTATTTACGCATATAATAGTTGGGTAGCCTTGAACCTTCAATAGAGCCTGGGTCTACCTAGTATAGGTCCTGTGAAACCGTGTTGTTTCCTATTCAAACAAGGTCGTTGATAGACTTTGGTCAGTACGTATAACCTCGCCGTTGCTAAATATAGAAACATGTTGCAGCAGCGACCTAGAATAAGGTACTGTAAGTACCTATTATACGAAGTACTACATGTAGTGTTTACGTAGATCTCCAGTCCTCACTCTTCGACCTGTACGTAACTACTTAATGAAGAGGGGCGGGTGAGCGAGGGGCAAATGCCCGTTGAGGGGTACTGGCCTTAACACATTATCATGACTAGATAGCTCGAGACCTTGAAACCAATAATGGCGGCGGTAGATGATGCACGATGGACTAGTAATATAGATAGATACCTTACATAGTACTTGGCAACAAGACAAGTCCCATACTGCATGCAACTCTCGCAGAACCCCCTCCTTGGTTTGCGTTGCAGGACTAACGTCATACTGGTCGGGGGCCCGTCGATCCCAGTGACGCATCTCAGTTCTGCCCTCTCACATGGTATTCGCAAATTAGTATACTATTCCTCTCTCAAGCCAATCGAGGGAGGGCATCAGACATTGCACTTGGACATATGGCGACAAGATATACCTATCTCATCTCATTGATGGGTCGATCTTTCCGGAAAAGATCAGCTGCTGGTTGGCAGCTTACCTTGCCAACCTTAGATTCCTCTCGAAGCTCGAAGCATGATGATGATTGCCTGCCCACTCTGATTAACTGTCCGCTGTGGAGTTCTATTTATGGCGGCGTATAGTGCTTTGGTCTGCATGTACGAAGTTTCGCCAGCTGCTGTGCCGGATGAGGCTCCTGCTAAAGTTTCGGACAGTAGTTTTTCCCACGTAGCAACTACCTACTCGAAGGCAAAAAAAAAAAAACCGAACATGGTAGATGCAGGCAACGCCACATTAAACGTAGTGTGACCAGCCTCATCCCAGCTAAGAGCTTGGAGTTGGGACGGATCTATCTAGGCGTTGCGAAACACGTAGGCTTAGGCCCTTTCCTATCGATATACATACAGTACCTAGGGATCGGGATCCTGTGCTCAGCTTTCTGTGCTCAAACAAGCTTTTCTCAACCCGTTGTCAGTTCACCGGACCGTAAAACGCATGGCTAAAACGAGCTTGACCTCGCTACGTATTCGTCCCCCGTGAACGAGAACCGGTACATATGGTATTTGCGCCTTCGGCCGCCGAACCTTTTCCCCATGTTGGCCGTGAAAACAAGTAAGTAATGGCGCTTGGGTACAGCGGCTGCCTCTATATACTGAAATGCGTACCTATTCGTATACGTAAGTAGGTATCTCGCAAAGCTCGTCGGAGAGCCTATCTATATCTACCGTGTACGCCGAGTTAGGTAACCTAGCAAGTTACGTGTCACACATGATTTCTTATGCTGAGAAAACAGTTGTGATGATCAGATATATATGTTGCAATGATGAGAGTCTCAAAGGACGATACCCTATAGGGGGTTTCAACATGTGCTTGCAGGTGTAATCGAAAACATGTATGTAGATGTATTCCGTAGGTACATAGATACATATCGTAGCCAGTACATGTATGTGTGCCTGAGGTCTTCTTGGCCTGGAACACCTGAGACGCCTTCCCCGCCGCACTGCTTCTACTATTGACCCCAATTACAATAAAGGGTACCTTACAGCCGGCCCACCTCTCCTTCATACCTGTACCCTGCGCCTTTCGCTCATGGGAGCAATATCATCACCTTCCCGCCACTACGATTGTACGACGAATACCAAACCACCATCAGCACCACCACCACCGCCGCCGCCGCCGTCTGTATCACCCAGTTACGTCGTTCCGTTTGTACAGTCTGTTCCTAATCTCACGTCTTACAACATATTTAAAGAGACCATTATAAGAAAATAAAAATAAAAATTAAACCTTGTCCTACTGCTTCCGCTGCCTCTAACCACCGAGACGACCGCCACTGCAACTATAACCACAACTACAAAGTATAGGTAGGTACGGTAGCTACAACTACAACGGCAGCAACAGTACTACTACGACGAAGTACCAGGCTCTATTATTACTTGGTACCTGCGACATTACTTTGTACAGCGATCGCATACGAAGTAGGTACTTTACCTGGCGACTACCTACCTTCGGTACGCGACTGCCTACCACTAATACCGACACTAGCTGCCACTTGCCATTGTTCTCGCTCTTGCTCTTGCACGGTCTGAAACAGCCAGCCAGAGACTCCGCCTGCCTACGAAGTACCGCACCCATCAGCTTGCACTGACGCGACCCTGACTTACATTCCTTCCTCGTCACGACCAAACCAAACCCACTCGTTCCCAACATCTCTCCGCCAACGTCGCTGTCATCGTGTACATCGCCAGATGACTCTATCTTACCTACCTAATAATTCAACCAACTTCGCAACCTCGCTCGCACCCGCCCGTCAACAAACCAGCCTCCATCTATCTATCTATCTACCCATCTACCCATCTATCTATCTCTTCGTCCGTTCATTAATCGTCCGTCTGTCTATCTATCCATCCTTCAACTATCCTTCCATCCACCCACTACGCTCCGTCTACTGAGTCTACTGATCAACGCACCATCGTGAACCCTCGTCCTCGCCACCACCACGTTTATGTCTCCGGCGCACGCGCTTCCTCTGCTCTACCGACGCACACTGATTTCCACGACGGTCTGGTCTCCGCATATTGACCCATCATCCTGAACACAACCCCGATTCGTCATATACGGTAAGACGAGTACATGCGCTGCCGATTGTCAAGCCGCACTCCCTCAGCCTCTAGAACGTCTGCGGTCGCCTGCACGTCATCGATACAATGACGTCCGCCGCCAGTCCATCCAAGCCATCACGCCAGCAGCATCCCCATACGAGCCAGCCACAGTCTTCGTCCCAGGCTCCTGTCACTCCCGCGTCGCCGCCCGCTAGGCGAGCCGACCTCAAGTCGTGGTGGAAGAAATTCCAGGTCCAATCCACAAAGCACCACGAGACGCGAGGTAAGCCTGCCTCTCCCGTCTTCATTTTCATCGTCCTGCTCGGGCATATCACGCCGTCATATGCGTCCTGTCTAGATCCTTTGCTGCCGCACCTCCGAACATTACCGCTCCATTCCCCCTCTTCTCCCTCGTCTAGACCACAATGTCGCCGCGTTCTTAACGCGACATATACCCGTTGTATGCGTGCTTGTGCCGAAGCGGAACTCGATCCTCGTCTTACACACGACCATCAACGCCGCAAACGCATATGTACACCCCCTACGCCGCTATAATATTCGAAAGCTGCATCACAACGCAAGATCATGGTGATTTCGCTAATAAACGAACAGAGACACGACCCCAAGGCATCTTTGGGGTCCCTCTCCGAATCAGTATTCCCTATGCGAACGTTGCCATCTCGCTCGAAGAGAATGGGGAGAACTATATATATGGATATGTACCCATCGTGGTAGCCAAATGCGGCGTCTTCCTCAAAGAAAAAGGTGCGACTTCAGTCTACAGGAATGGGAGGTGTGGTTGCTGACGGCTGTGATAGCCACCAATGTGGAGGGCATTTTCCGTCTCAATGGTTCGGAAAAGCGCATCAAGGAACTCAAGATTCAATTCGATTCTCCGGATCGGTACGGCAAAGGCCTTGTGTGGGATGGGTACACCGTTCATGACGCTGCCAATGTTCTTCGACGATACTTGAACGATCTCCCCGAGCCAGTTGTACCGTTGGATTTATACGCACGTTTCCGAGAACCGCTACGGGGTCATACAAAACAAGCCGTTGGTGATACGGAGGGCACTCAGTTACGTGAGAACTTCAACCAGCGAGAAGCTGTTGAGAAGTACCAGCAGCTGATTAAGGAACTGCCTCCACTGAACCGTCAGCTACTGCTCTATATACTGGATTTACTCGCAGTGTTCGCCGCGAAATCTGACGAAAATCGCATGACAGCCCAAAATCTAGCGGCTATTTTTCAACCAGGCATGCTGTCCCATCCACAGCACGCCATGGCCCCCGAGGAATACCGTCTCAATCAATGCGTCATCATCTTCTTGATTGAGCATCAAGACCACTTTTTGATAGGCATGCAGGGCACTGGCACTGATGAGCAGACACAGCAAGAAATCGAAAATGGAACGCCAAGGATTGTCGCCCCAAGCACGCCCGACCGCCGAGCTGGTGTAATGCGATCCGCGTCGAATGCTAGCGCTGGTGCTGAGAGCGTCACGAGGGATGGCACAATACGAAGAAACCGCTCAACGTCGTCGCGTCATTCGCGCTATTCGAACGGGGCGTCGACCCCTAATAGTCCTTCAATCACAACACCAGGTAGTGGCTTAGGGAGGAGGAATACTCTACCGTCCAAGAAATCTCCTCTCTTACAAACCGGGCGATTTCCATCCCGACAACATTCGCCCGTGGTCGCAGTGGCGCCTACCTCTCCTTCTCCTACTCCTACCGCTCCTGCCCCCTCGGCGGCAGTTGAGGATATGTCCGACTCTCCTAGTAAATCTCTAGCTATCCCAAGCTCGATGCCGGTAGTGGCAGCGGTGTCCGATCAACTTCAGGGACATTCTGTGGCTGGCAGAAGTCAAGAAAGGCTGTTAGGACCCCCTAGCAATATCGTGACACCGTCGAAAGAGAAGAACTTGCAGGGTCTTTTTCAGCGCTCACCCAATTCGGACAGTGAGCGGCGGCAACCCAATAAGCTGCGCAAGAAACGGCTACCAGATAGCGCAAACCCCAGCGCCCAAAGTTCAACAACTTCTCTGTCACATTCTGCTGTTGGGTCTCCCCCCGCTAACGCCTCTGATCCCATTGAAAAAATATCTCATCTGGAACCCATACTGCCTGACAACGGTGGGCCCATAGAAACGCCGTCTGAACCCACTCCAAGAGCGTCCCAATTACCGCCAGCAGGCACCCCGCCCGGCAATGCCAGCCTAAGTATTGATTCACTTAAGCCAAAGTCCTCGCAACCCACGTCACTACATTCTTCATTCAACGAGACGTCCGATATAGATCAACCTGAGGAGACGGCTCAATCGTCATCAGCCGAGCTCGCTGAGAAGAAACGTCGTTGGCGCATATCTCGGCGCAAAGAAGATTATACAGGGCCGTTCGGTAATAACAGTCACGCGGAAATGAGTAGTTCTACCGTGGGAAGCAGCCAGCGTCCGCGAAAGAGCTGGACCGGCGACTCATCAGATGTTGCTGCGGTGTGGGCAGAGAATGACTCTGGGGTACGGGACAAGGAAGACGTCAAAGGACCACTGGGTTGGATTAAAAACAAGTATCGTGAGGCTAAAGAGAATGCTGACAAACGTGCTAAATCCCCCCCAGAGCAGAATCATGGGTTTCTGCCTACACGAAGCAAAAGCATTGACCTCAAGAGAGGCCTGGATGAAAAGATGCCTGCCATGGGCCAATCACACATTCGGGGGCCAGACGAGCCAAATCCGCCGCCACCTTCTAAGGAAATACCACTTCCAAATCCCCCACCACCTATACACACAACGCACAACGAGAAGCCGCCCAGTCCCTAGAAGGCAGCGGTAATGCGATTCACGATTAATGTTTTGCTGAGATACGATGCTATAAAGGTTGAACACGAAATGCTGGTTTCATGCCAGTTGGGTTCGAAAAAGCTCATATAAGGACGTATTGGCCTGACGGAGCCACATAAGTTTAATTCTGGAAGCCATTTTTTTCCATATCAATAAGCGTTTTTGGTCGCCTGAGAAAATGCGATCGACGTGTTTGTTGCTTCATTTCGGTGGGTGGAGATCAGCTTCGAGTATCGCCAAGTCAGCAAGGCAGGGACTCCAATAACTCGTAACTAACCCCACTGTCACCTCATTTTTCTCTGGATACCCCCCGACAACATAAATCAAATATACACCCCTTGTAATGATGAATCCCTATTATGAGCCCCTTCCTCCTTTGCCATTCTATTACATTCTTAAAAAAGGTTGAAATCTTCATGTTAGATGCAGAGGCACTGCATTGGTCTGGAACGTTTAGGTACACATCTTTTCTACACTTTGGGGGAACGCAATCACAAAGTCTTCTACCATGACCGTGCTATTTGATTACCAAAAGTTGTTAGAGTGACTGTAACGAGAGTTGTGAATCTACCATCGAGTCTTGCGTGCTATGATTGCAAGGTGTTTATGTTCACAGCGAAGTGCGATTTCATGAGGACGAGTGTATTTTGCCTCTTCCGTCTGCGTGCGCCTTCTTGCATTGCGATGCTATGCTAACATGAAGGAATGAGCTAGACCTTCTCGCTTTCAAGGTATTGTGCGTATGCATACCCAGCCCAAGCATCGAATCCCGAAACTCAACCGTCCAAAATATATGCATATGATGTATTTATATACACCAAAGTTTGCCTGCGTATGTAGAGAGCCGCCTCAGCGTTTTCATTTCTTTTTTTAAGGGGGGGCTCCATATTCTATGGGATCCGTGATCCCGGGTATCTCCTTGCGAAAACTAACTTATGTACCGGATCGCACAACTATGATAAAAGAAGAAGAAGAAGGGAGGGGGACGAGAAGAAGGAGGAAAAGATTTGATTGATTCCTTCTCAAATGCCATTGCTCCTGCAACTAAACGGGCGTCCCACCGTCCCGGCCTCGTACTCGTCTATGATGCCCTGAATGGTAGCATATGTCCCCACGGTCAGGAAAAAGATGCCGGCGAGGATGATGATGATATTCAGCACGCCCTCGGCCCAGCCTCGGAAAGTGCGGTCCTTGATCAGGGAGACGGCGCCGTCGGCCTTGCGCATGCGGAAGTACGCGACCCCCCAGAAGATGAACCCGAAGAAGGAGTCGAATAGGGAGGACAGGAGGGACAGAACTGTAGAGATGGCACGATCAGCTTCCGAGCTTATCGCTAATGGTGGTAGTGATGCTGGTTGTGTTAGACGAAGGGCTTATGCTTACGTGAGCTGAAGAATGGGATCGAGTTTGCGATGATGAAGGCCAGGATCCAGGTTATAACTAAGGAAGAAAAAATAAAATGATTAGCAAGCGCTTCGTGGTTTTAGGGTGATGGGATTGAGCGCGGGGGACGCATACGTAGGATGCCAGCCCAGGTGGCCCAGCCGATAACCGTGTTCTCGCTCTTGTGGCGCGAATTGTGGAAGATGCGCAGGAAGACGAAGCGGGCCGAGACGGAGGCGTAGAGGACGCCGAGGAAGATGATGGTGGGGATCATGAAGGAGAAGGCGATCTTCTTGTATATGGGCTGTAGAGACCCGAAGGCGGGGCTCGTTATGTACTGGTTCCCGGTGTAGGCGTACACGGCGCCTCCCACGATACTGAACACGATGATCTCGAGAATGGTGCACGCCCACAGGGCCTTGGGGAAGTCTCGAGGTTCCTTCATCTCGGCGATAAAACTGGGCAGCGTGATCTGGCCGATGAAGGTGTAGCTGATGTTGAGGAAGGCATTGAGGCCGCTGACGAAGGTCGTTGCCGCCAGAGGTATCACGGTCACGATCGGTTCGCCTGACGGCAGGGCCTTGCCGGTCAGGGGATCAGTGGTTGGCACTGGATTATAGCCAGCGGGGTGACTCTCGATGCCAGCGAAGATGACGGCCAGAATAACGGAGATGAAGGTGAAGATAGCCGATCCAGTGCCCAGGTGGGAGAGCACGCGAAAGGTACGTGGTAGCGAAGCGACCCATGAGATGATGGCAGTTATTAAACCGATCGTGACTGTCTGGCAGGCGATGGCCGTGGTTTCGCCTCCGATCAGGGTGTTCACGTACTTGGCCCCGATGAGGACGTGAAGGGCCTTGAAAGCAAGTTAGAGGGCACGTTTCACGGCAATTCCAGGGGAGATGCAGTCCACCAACTTGGATAAAGGTATTGTTGAGAACAAACATGACGGCGGTAAACCACCATGCCCATTCCTTATTCCAGAACAGCATCTGCCCAATATCACAGACATCTCGGATTTCGGGATGCCGCAAACAGAATTGCCAGAGAATGAGGGAACTGCCGAATAATAAGATCAGTCGGCACAGGCACAGGCGCCAGGCGAGCGCGACACGAGGACCTTTGGCACTTACGTATACAGGACGATGAGAGCCTGAACTACGGTGAGGATGAGGCTGCGAAAGAAGCCTTAGCACGAGTAACCCACGTGGCGCATGTAGCCAGCTAGCCAGCCAGCCAGCCAGAGCAAGCTTACCCAGGGACCAATCCAAGCACGCTATAAGACCAGGGGAAACTCATAATGGCCTATCAGGTTGTCAGCGGCTTATGGGGAGGATGGAGGCTCTCTGGATATAACTGCCGATGCCGAGAAGGCAGAGAAACAAGAGGGCGTCAAACTATCACCAGGCTACGGACAACGGTGGGCTCCAACGTTTAAGACGATGAGGATGTGGGCAGAGAAGTAGGAACAGGGATTCATAAAGTGAGGATACGAATTATATGATAAACAAAGTCTCACCAGACAAATGTATTCGGAGAAAAGCAGCGCGGCAGTCTTCTGCCAACTGCAAGTGCGGTACTGAATGGCATGCCCGGCCTCTTCAGCCAGCTGCTTCTGGAGAATGGCATCGCTGTTGAAGCCGCCCTCGGAGTCGGATCCGGGGGACTCGCCGGTGAGGGGCGCGATGCGTGGCGCTATGCGACGGCCGATGACGGTGTTGGGACCACCGAACCAGGCGGACCAGCCGCCAGGTACCGTCTCAACGGCATCGGACTCGTAGGGGAACGGGCTGTCCGAGCCGGAGTATGTCTTCATGGCGAGGACGGACAGGGATTGGGCATATCATATAAGTCGGTCTTCCCCTACTGACAACGACAACGGCAACAGCAACGGCAACGGCAACGACAGCGACAGCGACACGACGTGGCAGATGCGGCACGTGCACGAGATAATCGGTCGAAGCAAATATAAGTAAGGTAAGTTGGATGGGAGAATAGAAGACACCCAAAGTACGTATCCAATTCACATATATGGAAGTACCCACATACGTCCCGTGTTATCGGTGGATGGGTACCGGCCGGTATCCTGTAAATGCTTCGAGAAGGGTCGTTTCGTTCCAAGTTTTGACAGCAATAAAGAGGGAAAAGTGAAAAAAGGTTCTCTCGATACTTTGTAACGGATTGAGTTCTACGTAGCTGCAGAGGCTGCACATATACATACATACTTATCATCCCAATCACGCCATCTCGGAGACTCCGTTGCGGCTAGACTACATGTACACTGTACGATCCCAGTTTTGTGGGATCCAATCACTGCGGAATCCCAGTTCTTATGTGCACAGGTTATGTGTACTCTCAAATGACGTTTTCGCATGCAGGAAGCAAGGCTTGGGAAGTGGAAGTCGCCGCCGCGTTGGACGAGGCAGCTAAAAAAAAACCTCACTACCTGCCTACTTAGCCTACCCGGGGCTACCGTAGTTCTTGCCAAGCACGGTCTAGCTGCTGTAGTGCAACGCTATCCCCGCCATTAGAGGTCCGCCTGGATCGGTTGACCTGTAAGAAGTTAGGATTTTGCGCAGCCGTCTCCTTAGCGCATTCAGCACAACCTTCGACGGTTCTTTAAGTCGATGAATTGCACCGCTAAAAAGAAAACCCCCCACGCAAAGAGATGGTAAAGAGAAAGCTTTAAACAAAGTGTTACAATGTTTCGTGGTATCTAATCTCATATTTATCGCAGTTTATTTTACTTGGAAAGTGGCTCAGCCGAGGCTTCTCATCGTTGTAAGGCGAAATGGCAACACAATGCGATCACATCGAAGGCGTGAAATCTTACTGTGGACTCGCTAAGGCCGGTAACTGTTAGCTTAGTCTGGGCGGGTCCGGACAGCAGTTCGTCATCGAAATACCATATGACGTGCTAGGCACATAGAGAGCATAGACATCATATACGAATAAGCATGTCATGAGAAAAAGTAATAAAAACCTTCTAGTCATTAGTACGGTAGCTGAAAGATGCTTATACGAGGCCATTGATTTCTTTTAGCTTGAGCTTGGCGATCTCTTGGAATAAAAATACAAATGCTTATTTGTATAACATCATTGGGATTGGTCTGCTGGACTTCGACAGCCAATAGCATCTCACCGGCCTTTGCTCTTGATATATCCAGCCCTAAGTCGCGATTTGGTAAGTACTTATTTATCCAAGCGCAGTGTTTTAAGTGTATAAGCAGCAATGAGTATAACCCCTATAAAAGTAAGAGGAAGACAGCGACTGTTATATAGCAGATTATCACACGGACCAGATAAAGCTATTCCCAATTAGGCTAATGTAATACCAAAAAACAGAACTATACCTATAACTTACTTATTAGCTGTTATACCAAGTTATAAGACTTTGTATATACAGGATGAATTAATAAATATAAGAAAGATTAACTAGCTAAAAATACCTAGAAATTTATACCTAAATTATATAAAAGCTTTTAAGTATAAATAAGCTTAGTTATTTTTTTTATTATTAAAAGAAATATAAAAATTATAAACTTTAAAACTTTTAAAAAATTATTAGTTAAATATATTTATTAAGCTTTATAATAGCTTTTATTATAAATAATTCTTTATATTTTAAGAAAATACTAATATACTTTTTTTATAATATTATAATTTAATAATTTCTTTATTATTAGTAATATTTAACTTATTATTATAACTTATTTAACTTATGTTACCGTTATTACTAATAATAGGTATTTTATTATACTTAAAACCTAAATACTTTAAAGTATTAATTATAGCTTTTAGCCCTACAGGTTAAATTAGTTAGCTAGTTTAATAAAATAAAAAAAGACTATCTAAAGTATTTCCTTTAGCATAAACTTCTTTTTTTCTCACTATATAATTTATATATATTTCCAGAATTTGTTATATAGTACTACAAATAGTACTACTATAACAATTATATAGTCCTTTAGCTAAGTACTAGTACTTAGTTATTATATAAACTATTGTTTGTTAAAGCTGTAGCTTTTATAAAGTTAGCTAGCTTTTCTAGCAAAAAACACCTTTTACTACTCTATAATAGTTTCTAATAATAAGAAAAATAATCTACGATATAATTAAAGCAAAATTGCATATATAAGTATTTTCTAGTGTTATAACGCTAACTTTTTTGGAATTAAACCTACTTTTAAAGCGTACTCTAGGTTAAAAAGCAGTAGCTTTTTTAAAGTCGGCCAGCTTTTTCTCCTTTATATAAAGCCTTTAAAACCTTTTTATACTAAGATTTCTATTGCTAAAAGTTCTCCTAGTTTTTTTTCTTTGGCACTATTTAGAATAGTTGAAATAAAAGCTGTCGCATATATAAAGTTAGCCAGTCTTTTCCCTTTTATACAAGGTTTTTGAACTTTTCCTTACTAGATTACTAAAGCTAAAAGTTTTTCTAGATTACTTTTTTTAGCACATATTAAAATATTCAAAAATTCCTTCCTTTCCTTTTTCTTTTTTAGTACTTCTTTAGATTTTTTTTATATAAACTATACCTATTATATTCCTTTTACTACTATATTAGAAATTTCTTTATAATATATATAAGGCCTAATTGCTACCGCTGTTTAAAATAGCGAAATAACCTTTACTAATAGATTTAAGAAGCAGATTTAACAAGTTAAAAAAAGTTATAAAAAAAAACTAGCAAGCCTTAAGGCTACTTATTTTACTACTTTTAAAGCTTTTAAAGTCTAAAAACTTAGGCCTATTATTTTTAACTTTTCCTTTTTTATAAAACCTGCTAAATTGAACATTTAGCTACCTTTTTTAGAAAGCAAATTAGCTATCGATAGTAAAGCTATTAGTACTATATAAGCTAAATTTATTTATATATATAGCCGCTTTAAGTAAAAAGTATAATAGATTATATAACTATAGTTAGCTACTATTAAACTAAATAAATAAGACTTTAGCTTTATTATAAATACCTTTTGCTACATATATAATAATTTTAATAAGGTTATATAAGCTACTTAAAAGTTAAAATTATATAAAATAAAAAATAAAGACTTAATTTATAGCTTTTTAATAAATTGAGAAAAAAACAGCTAAAATACTAGCACTTAGTCTTAGCCTAATTTTATATAAATTTAGAACTTCTGTACTATAATTAGCAATAAGTTATAAGCTAAAATTAATAATTAAAAATTAATTCCTAATACTTATAATAACTTTATTTAGCTACTGCTTCATTTAAGTAGTAGTTATAGACAGGTTAACCGTACTCTTTATATTAATTTAGGCAGCTACAATAAAACCACTCCTATAAACCTTAGTTCTGTTAAACTAAGTAAAATTAAATTCTTTGAAGTTATAAACAAGTAATAAGCTAATATTAAAATTCCCTTTATTTAAATACTAAGTAATTAGATTGCAGCTTTATTTACACTAAAAAAGAGGCTATAATATCGCATACATAAAAAGTATAAAAAATATAGCTCTTTTAAGCACCTTATAAAGGCTTATACCTTAAAGTCCTACCGTAAATATATTAAATTCTATAACAAAAAGCCTAACCTTTAAAGCAATTGCTTTTATTCTAAATTTTATATATTAGCCAATTTTATATATAATAAGAAATTTGAAAAGGTAATTACAGCTTTTAGCCCTACAGGTTAAATTAGTCAGCTAATTTAGTAAAATAAAAAAGGACCGTCTAAAGTATTCCCTCTGGCGTAGACTCCTTTTCTTCTTACCATATAATTTACATATGTTTCTAGAATTTATTGTACGGTACTATAAATAGCGCCACCGTGACAGTATTTTAGTAACTTAAATTTACTTTAAAAAATTTAAAAAGTTAAAAGAAAAGTTAAAAAATAAGTTTAATAAATTAAAAGAAAACTTTAATGCAAAAGAAAGTTTTACTAAATTATTAAAGCAAAGTTTTTTTAAACTTTAAAACTTACTTTAAAAATTAAAAAGATATAATATAAACTTACCTTCTTTTTTTTTAGTTATTATACCATTTTAATAAGGATTACTACTTAATTTGCGGCTATATAGCCTATAAAACCTATTTCTATTATATAAAATATTTAATCTACTTTTTATTAAAGATGTTTTAGCTAAAATAAATAGCTTAAAACAACTTTGTTTTATAAGATTTAGCTTTTCTTTTTTCTGTAAATATATTATATAAGAATTAATTAAACAATTTTTAATCTAATTTTTTAACTTATTTTCTTTTGTTTAATTTGCTAAAGAAAAAATAGTTTTATTTACTATATATAAAAATAAAAGTATATTTGTTTTATATAATTCTGCTAATTTTAACGTCGTAATAATAAACTTAAACAAAAATATTTTGCTATTAATAGTAAAATATAAATACTTATTTAACTAAATTATATAGTTATATAACTATATATAGGAGTTATATAAGGCAATAATTACTATAGCATAAAGTATTTATAGCAAACTTTATTAAAATACTATAGAAATTTATAGCTAATATAAAGCAATTTGCTAAATATATAACGCGATAACTTAAATATACTAATTAGGCATTAAAGCTACTAAAAAATAAGTTATATTTTTTAAATAGCAAATAAAGCAAGTTAGCTTTATTTTTTTATAAAAAGTATAAAATATAATTGCTAAATTTGTAAAAAAATCTATTACTTATTAATAAATAATTATTAAGCTAGAAAAAATTGCTTAATACTATTAGTATATTTTATAGATCTTATAAAAGGATTTATAAAGTATTAAAAATAGTATTACAAATTAAGCCATTTAAAAGATATTTAAATTAATAACTTTTTTATGCGACCTTATATTAACTTTGCATACTTTAATACTACTATTTAGTAATAAATAAATAAACTTTACATATATATTTAATATAATATATTATATAAGCAAGTTTTATATATAAATAAGTTTTATACTATTTTGCACCTTTATATATATAATTAAAATAACTTAACTATAATATATTAAATCAATTAAATTTAATTAGATATATTTTCGCTAGATATTTTTACAGTATTTTAATAAGTATACACATTATGCTTAAGCTTGCTATATATTTTACATCGTTTTATATACGCTAGACCAACTTTTATACAATAACTATTTATATATACTTTATATAAAATCTATTCTTTAATAACTTATTTAGCTTTAAAATCCTATTCCTACTATAAAATAAAAGATCTTTTATTTTAAATATATTTATTTTTTATTTAATAATATTAGCTAAATTTATAGTTAGCTATATATAATATAGCGTTTTTTTTTTCTAATAAATAAACTTTATATATAAGCATAATTATACCTTTTATAACTTAGTTAACTACTTTAAAAATTTCTTTTAGCAAATTACTTTAATATTAAATAACCTTTTATTTAATATAGTTTATTTAAAATTTTATATTTTTAATATTATATAAAGTTTATAATTGCTAAAAAAAAAAGTATACTTTAGCTAATAATAATAATTTAAATGGTATTTTAGCTAGTAATTTTATTTTAAGCTATAAAATAATATAATTTAAATTATATAAAACTAATTTAGTACTTTAAAAACCTTTTTAAATATTTAATTTAGTTATAAAAGCTTTATATACTAAGTAAAATGCTATAAAAAACTATTTTTTTAAAACATATATAATATATACTTATGCTAATTTATTAATTCTTTTTATATATATATATTTTAGCAAGCTAAAATAACTAAGATTAAAAAGCTAAAAATAATATAATAAGTATAAAAGTATACAAAAAGTAATAATTTTATATTTTTTTATATATAACTTAAATTTAATAAAATAATAGCTTTTATAGCTATTAAGAATTAATAAGTAGTAAATACCTTTTATATAATATATAATATATTTAAGCTTTAGCTTATTTACTATGTCTAAGAAGACTTAGATACTGTGTTTTATTTTAGTAATATATTTCTGGCTACTTTTTGCTAATTTGCTGCCGCCGATTCCTAATTTTGTTACTAATTTTTGATTTTACCGCTAAGCCGCCTATTTTAGGCAAGTTAACATAAGTTTTACTTTTTGCTTTTTGCTTTTGCTATATTTATTGCTTACTACTAAGTTTTTTAACAGCTGCGTTATTATATAAAGCTTTATAGTAGCTTTTATATAATTAATAAAGCTTTTATATATTTGTTAGCTATATTATCCTTATATAAATAATAAATATTGCAGCTATAAGCTTTAAGCTTTATAAAGTTTATTTATATAACTTATAATAGCTTAATTACTTTTTTTTTCTTTTAAGATTTATTGTTTAAATAAGCTAAATAATATATTTCTAAAAGGTAGATTTTTTATAGGTTTATTAAATTAGCAATAAAAGTATTTTCTATTTTTATTACTTTTAGCAGTTATATAATTGCTTTTTTAAAAGCTAAATTATCTATTAGTATTACTTTTAATTATAAGTATAAATATTTAAACATTTAAGTTATTTTTGGTAAAAAAAATAGTTAAAGTAGTTAAAGTAGTTAGTATAATTAGTATAGTTAGTAAAAAAGACAGATAAACCTTTCGCTATATAGGTTTGATTTTTAACTCCTTTATCTACCTTTATTAGGCCTAAGTATACGCGGCTTCTATTAAAGTTTTAGCGTAACTTTTTTGGTAGCTTTAAACCTTGCAATAGTACCTCTTATAGGCGGTGCTCCAGCTTTAGCTTGCCATTTTTACTATTTTTGCTTTTTTTTTGCAAACTATATTTAAATAACCGTATTAATATTACCGTCTATCCAGTATTATATTTATAGTATATAAAAAAAGAGTATAAGGCTTTTTTTTGCTTTATAAAATAAATTAAACTTAATATATAATATATTTATTAAAATGCTAAATCTAATTAAAACTTTATTTATTTATTGTTTAGCTATTTTTATTGTTATAATAATTTAATTAAATAGTAATTTGCTATTTTTATATTATAAAAAAAAATAATATTTTTTTGCTAAAATAATATATAAAAAAATAATATAACTATATATACTAATACTTTAAATAATAAATAACTATTTTTAATTGCTAATATATATAAATTTTAGTTATTTATACTTATTAAAAGTTATAATAACTATTTTAGCGCTAATTTTTCTTATTATAAAGCTTATTTTATTAAAGTTATAAATATTTTTTTTAATAATTTTAAATTTTTAAATTATTAAATATATAAGTATATACTACTTTTAATATATATTAGAATTTTTATAAAAGATTTACTAGTAATTAATTCTTTAACAAAAACGTGTTTAAAAGTTAAATTGTTGTTATATAAAGTTTAAAGCTTAATTAATGCTAACTATAGTTATATCGTATATATATAAAAAGAAATTAGCTATATTTTTAATACTACTTAACTAAAAAAGAAATAATTGCAAAATTAAGTTTATTATATAATATATAATAGTTTGCTTTTTAAATTTAGTTAATTTTTATTTATTAAATATTATTATTAAATATACTATATAATTATGCGCGCAATTAACTCATGTTTTAGCAGAAATATTATATATTATAACAGTATATTAATTTAATAATTTTTTATTTTATTATATAGCTTAAAATATAAGCTATATATCTGATTTATTCTAGGTTAAAGGCATTATTTATTGTTATATAATAGTAAAAAATCTATAATATATATAAAAGTGCAAAATAGTGTAAAACTTGCTTATATATAAAACTTGTTTATATAATATGTTAACCTAAATATTAAATTTATAAATTAGGCTAATAAATAATTTATTAATATATTAATTTATTTATTTTAATATAAATTTTAAGTATATTATTTTTTAAGTTATTTTAATTTTATTTTTAATGCTTTTAGCTGCTTTAGTAATATTATAAACTTAAAAAATATAAACAAAAAGGTATACTATACTAATAAAAAACTTATTTTAAATAAAATTTAAGTTATAATATCTAATTTTAACGTTAAAGTAATAATAGCTATTATAAATAAAGCTATTTATAATAAAATTATAGTAAATTATAATAAAAATTTAAAAATTTTAAAAATTTTAAAAACGTTTTATAATAATAATAAAAACGTTACTAATTTTTTAAGGCTTAGCTATTTTTTTATAATTATTAATTAATTATTTTATAATATAAATTATAAAAGTAAACATAAACTTTATATCTTAAATATATAAATAGGTAAATTCTTTAGTATATTTTATAATAATAAATACTATTATAGTAAAAAGTATATAATATAGAAATTAAAGCTTTATTTTATTGCTAAAAAAATATAAAAAGTCTTTTAATACTTAAAGTATTATAATAGTTATAAAATATATAATACTAGCTATAATAAGCTATATAAAAATTATACCTTAATTTAGCTAAAAAAATTTAAACTTATAAAAACAATTAGTATTAACTTTATTATTAAATTATTTAAAGTATTTTTTATAAGCACTTTATAATAACTAAATAGTTATTTTTATTATAATACTTTTATATTTGTTTTATATACTACTAATAAGTAAACCTTATTAATTTTTAATTATAAGATTTATATAGCTAAAAATTAAGTATTAGTTATATTATATTAACTTTTTTTATTAAACTAAGATATACTAAATAGTATTATTTTAAATTATAATTATAAGTTTATATTAGCTTTTTAAAAAAGATTATAAAACTTATTTAAAGTATAATTACTTATAATTATAGCTTATTATTTTTAAAGCGATAGCTTATTTAAACATAAAAACTAAATAGTAAAAATTGCTATTTATTATTATACTTTTATATACTTTAAGCTTAATTAAGTTAATATATTACTTTTTTATAATAAAACCTAAATTTAGCATATTTTAACTTAATTAAATTTTTTGCTTACAAATAATTGTTTAAATTTTAACTACTTAGTTTTAATAATGTTATTATTTAACTAATTAAGTAGTATAAAAACTTTTGCTTTATATAAAAGCATTTATATAAAAACGCAAAATTAGCTATAGATTTTGCTGCAGCTAAAGCTAAGCAATATTATAATAAAAAGTATAAGTTAATAAAATTTAATATTAAAAATAAAGTTTATCTATATTTTTATACCAGTTACTACTTATTAAGCAAACTATTAAAGAAATACTTTTAGTAAAAAGCTAGCCTATAAAAAGTTAAACGCTATATTAAACAATTAATTTATAAATTAAACCTACTTAATATTTTTAATATATATTTTATAATATTTATTGCGTACCTATTTTTTAATATATAAAAAAAGGACTTATTTTACTGCTTTATACTACTATTTAGACCTATTAAAAATAATTAAAAGGATTTTAATAAAGCTAAAAATTTCTTTAAAATCGAGATTATTTTTAAGCATTAGCTTAACTATTCTAAAACTAGGTTTAAATATTTAATTAAATAAAAAAAATATAGCTATAAGAACAATTAGTAGTAATTGGAGTAATAATTATATAACTTAACTAAACTAGTAAAAAAGTACTAGCAAAAACAAAGAAGTAGGCAGAAATTGCTAACAAAAGCTAAAACGTTTAATAAATCTATAATTAGTTAAAAGTAAGGCAAACTATGCAAAGTATTTATAAATTAGCTTTTTATAGCTTTATTAATAATTTATTAAAGTTAACAACTTTTTATATATACTATAGCACTTAATATATACTAATAAAAGGTATTTTTATTAGTACTATTAATCTTTATTAGTAAATTAAATAAAGTAAAAACTTTAGGTTTTTACTTTAAAGGTAAGCCTTATAAGCTACTTTTATTTAATTTATATTTTCTTTTTTAGACTTAATTACTACTAAAATACTAATATTATAACTATACCTTTAGTATATTATACTATATAATTTCTGCTGCTAATTATTACGGTTTAACTTGTTTAAAAAACTAGGCTTTACAATAATTAGTTAATTTATATAAAATCTAAGTATAAAGAAAAAGAAAGGAAAAAACAATAACTAAAGTTTATAGAATTTCTAGTAAGTATACGCACTGCTAATTGCACTAGGTATTACTAGGTGCTAAAGTTATATAGCTTATATATAATATACTAACTACGTAATTGCGGCTATAACAGTATTACTAATTAGTATTATGCTGTAACTTTAACGCTTTTAATTTTTTTTAGTTATATTTTAATTAGTTATTTAATTTTTTATTAACTTTTTAAAAAATAATAAAGTAATAGTTATACTTTATAAGGTAGGGTTTATAGTAGTTTATATATTTAAAAAGTTAAAAGTATACTACTTTAGTATACTTATTAAGCTATTAGCTATAATTCCGGCAGTATATTTTATAGGTATACTTTTTCTTGCTATAGTACTTTTAGTAGCTTAAGTTATAAAAAAGTATTAGCTTTTTTTTCTTTATAAGCTAAAAAAACCTATTAATTTTAAATAACCTAAAGCTATATACTAGCTTAAAAAAACAATTTAAGTATAATACTTAGTAATTATATTAACTTTATACCTAAAAAACTTAATTATAATTACATTAAGCTTTATTTAAGCAAATACTTTATTTATAATTAAGTTTTTTATAAGTACTAAAGTATTATTTATTTAAAATAAATATTTATATAATATCTTAAATATTATATAAATATATTATATCTTTAATATACCAATATATTTAGTATTTATTTATTAAGCTAAGTTTTCTTTTATAAAAAGCTTATTTTTAACTTTTTTAAATATTGTTTTAATTGCTTAACTTAATTTAATAAAAGTAATTTTAAAAATATTTGCTAGCGTTAGCTTATAATAGCTTATTATTTTTTATTTTAGCACTAATAAGCTAACCTTTTACTTATTAATACGCCTTTTTTAAAAAAAGTATGCTAAAATTTTTAAGTTAACTTATATAAGCTTAACCTTTTAAGCCTTAAGCTTATTAAGCCTTATTTATACTTTTTTTAAAGTAAATAAGTTTACTAAAATTATTAAAGCATTTTAAGCAGCTAAGCTATTTTTATTGCTAGTATTATTAATAAAAATTTTTTTAATAGCTTTTACTTTTTATTAAAAGCTTAAAGCTATAATATTTACTTATAATACTAACTTAAGCGCTATATTAGCTTAAAAGTTCATTAAAAATTTAGAAAAGCTTTTTAAATAAATAGGTATAAATATATTGCTGCTAAAAGTAGCAAAAATAGTTATACTAAAATTTATAAAAAAGATTTTTACTATTTCTTTTGCTATAGCTTTTTATATAATAAGCTAGGTTTTATTATAAAAGAAAATAAAGTTGTTTAATATAATTGCAAATTTTTTTATAATAAATTTTGTAATAATAGCTTGCTAAATTAAGCTATTTAATTTAAGTATTAAAAAGTTAATAGTAGTACTTTTAGTAAGTTTAGCAGCTTTTTTTTCTGCAAAGTTAAGCTTTAAAAACATTAAAGCATTAGCGTTTTTCTAGCGTTTATTAGCTTATTATATATTAAAATATAAGGAGACAGTTTACCGTTTAACCGTTATACCATCGGCGTACTAGTAAAAGTAGAGTAGTTATTGCTTTATTAGCAATAACTATATAAATATAGCTTATATAGTAGCTTATAGACTAGTTATAGCGCAGCCGTCGACTAGTCGTTCTATAGTACAAAAGGTTTCTACTTATTCTTTTATACTATTTTTTCCTTTAGAAAGGTTAGTTTTTAACCTTAGTAGTACTACCTAATAATAGCTAGCTTTGCAGATAAATTAGTTTTTATTTAATATAATAGCTATATACTAAATGTTTATTTAGTATATATAAAAATATATATAAAGTATAAGTATAACAATTATAAACTGATTTTTAAGTAGTTAAAACGTAGTTATAAATTTTTAATACTAGGTAAAAGATATTTTTTATACCTAGAAATACTTTATATAAGTTAAGCTTATTTTTAACTAATTATTTATAGGTATATTATTTTATTTATACTTTATAGCTTAAATATTTAAGTATTAATATTATAACTTTTTGTTTTACTATATAAAAGGATTTTTTATAAACTATATATACTATATTTATACTAAGAAGTTATAGTTAAATATTAAAGTTAAAGTTATTATTTTTTTCTTTAGAAATTTTATTTTAAAATTTTATTTTAACTTAAACTATAAATCTTTTAATATAAAAGCAATAGTAGTATAAAAGAATAATTTACCGTTTAATTATTATACTATTAATATACTAGTAAAAATAAAGTAATTATTACTTTATTAGCAATAATTATATAAATATAGCCTATATAATAACTTATGAATTAGTTATAGCATAGCTGCCGACTAGTTATTTTATAATGCAAGAGGTTTTTGCTTATTTTTTTACATAAAATTAGTAGGTAATAAAGGCATTATAAGCTTTATAAAAGCTTATATATCTTTTTATTTAACTATAGTAAACTAAATAAACATAGTTAAGTTATTTTATATAATATAATATATTATTACTAGTATTAGCAATTAAAAAAGTATAAATTATAAGCTTAATATTTTATAATATAAGGTATAAAACTAATAAATATTAGAGATTTAGATATAAAGTGCGCTTATATACTAACAGCACTAAGCGCACAGATGATTTTTAGAGAGAAAGGTGCAAAGAACTTCAGTGATCTTTGGTAGAGACAACCTTGCTTCAATATGTCGAGGATGCGACGGAACGTTTCTAGAGCCAGACTTTCTAGAGCCAGACTTGATTAGTTGCTTGGGACGATAATAATTCTTGTTCAAGACTCACCCTCAGTTAAGTTGGCTAAGTCCATTTTCTTTGTCGTCTATTGTGCGATATCCGACGGGGTTGCGTATGCTGGAGGAGTTCGTTGCTCACGGGATACGCGACAGGCAGTGATAGAGCTGTTGGCATAGTCCGACGAACGCGGAATTGGGAAGGCAAGTTGTCCTTTCGCCTATGAGCTACGAATTGATGTACAAGTACTTTTAGGAGGCCGGGGGGGCGGAGGGTTTCGTGCTTGATATCAATGCGAGATCGCTACACATTCATGACAGTTTAGGCCCTGACAACTTAACCCTAATGCCAAGAACCCACAGCTTCGGGCGCCCATGGAGGCCCAACTAGATGTTCTAAGCAGCCCAGTGGGTTCTTGGCAGCCCATGGGCTTTTGTACTAGATAATCGATGTACTAATCTTTATATTGTTCTAACTATTGGTATTATTCAATTTTGAACCTTTTAATTTTTTAACAAAATTCAAGCGGTTAGGCTCCCAAATGGGCTTTAGCCCAATTCAACCCAAGGGTTTTGGGCTTTATCAGGGCCTAAATTTTAATTTCATGTCAGGTTGTAGGCCCTACACGTCGCAACTGCAGAAAACCCCGATTACCGACCCATAATTCGAAGAGGTTCCAGCCGCAGAGATAGATTAATCTTATACATGTCACCTTCTCCTTCGGCTCAGATGGCTGTGCCATCAGCGACAGGCAACTGTGTGCTATTCGCCCTCTCATCCAAAAATAATCCCGCCTTGCCATTCACGGGCTAGAATCCCGTTTGTAGGCCTTTGGTGGTAAACCGATCTTCTATAACTGACTCTCGAGCTAACCAGTTCGATTAAAACAGCTGTAATGCAAATACGAATTGGACCATCGCTAATCTTTTCTTCGATTCACTCAAATACTTGTTGTGCAGTACTATGGCCTCTGGACGAGCTCCCCTCCTCAGGCCTTGGCCAGCTGTCACTTGAAACGGCACATCAACCACCTGGCACGCATCTCGAATGAGCGTTGGCTTGTGACAGCACCATTAATAATATCTATTGTTGCTACCCTATCAAGGGTGGGAAATCTCACATGCAGGGTGTCGTGCAGAAACACGTCGCAATCCTAGAAGTCGCCAAAGCTGATGTGCATATTAGGCTGATATCAGGTCCCCAAGTGGCGCGGAGTGATTTTTGTTACAATACACTCCCAAAGACTGTATTTGTAGTTGTCATTTAATGTTTATATGCCTTTTGAGGCGCAGCGTGAAAGCTTTCTGCAACGGCAACCCTCGCACATCAAAAAGGAAAATCACGTCGAAGTGCGTCGCTGTAGGCGAGGGTCTGCTTAGTCAATGCGAATGGGTTCGTGGCAGTGCCGCAGGGGCTGTCTTCGACAGCCAAGCCAGTAGGGGCGGCGGATCGATGCAAGTTGGCAACTCAAAGTCAGACGGACAACACGGTCTGCAGTCAGTATGCAGTTGGTCTGAAGTGACTAGTCAAATCACATGGTCTCCTCCAATCTCATCGTTTATACTTGTTCCCTCAATTTTGCCCCCACCTCCAGAAGTCAAGAAGTGCTTGGGGGCGGTGGGCTCAACGATGCCGCTCTCTTGTTGACTGATAAACTCCGAAGTACTCTGGCTCGAGAATATCGACGCTGCATGCTCTTGCCGCCGCCCGACTGGGACATTGCCTAGCGCATCTTGTTAGGTTTACGAGGTAGCGCATCGATGGTTTGAGCGCTTCAGTCACTGAGTACCTACCTCTAGTATTAGGTAAGTGTGTTGAGTTGTTCTGTGCATGTTGTCCCTGACCGAGTCTTCATTAAGCGCCGATCTAACTCATACTGGTCGGTTCTGACACCACTACCAATGCTACACTGCTAACCTACTAATAGCTAATAACGGCTTTGGTGAACGCTCTGATTGACCAATAATCTAGTAACTTTCGTTTCAGTTGGTTCATCTGCCTGAAGCTAAGGGCTAGGCCTTTTTTTTGCGCTTTAGTAAGAATAGCATCGGTTTATAGGACTTTGTTCAACCTCGAGGTTCTCGCCAGAGGCCTACCCCCTATATGAACATTTTACCTAGTGTAGAGCCTAAGGCACTTACGCCAAGCATCCATATGGGCTTACTAGGGTATTGTAGTGTAGGTACATACACTACGAACCAACATCTTGCGAGGTTGATATTCCGAGTCCTAGAGAGAGATCTAGGGTTAGTGAAGTAGAGCTACCAATGCCTTAGACGCAACAGGATCATGGATTTTACATTTAGTCAAGTCTCCTTCCCCCCACTACATACACTATCTACTAACAGCAGATGTAGGTGATCTATACCCTTGTATATACCCACTAGACTACGCCGTGAGCGTAACTATCCATCGCCCTCCAGGCGAAATATGCGATCTTAAAGGTAGGGTCGGCATCATGGTAAATTTCCTTCGAACCTTCACTAGAAGGTCATCATTTCTATCAAGTCCATTCTGTAGCCGCCATTAATCATGTCCACTGAGCTGCGCAAGCAGCTACAAAACCCCAAGGACATTTTGTCTCTTCTTCTCTTGATCGGCGGTGACGTCGTTCAGAGAGCAATTGCACAAATGTTCGGGGTATGCATTCAACCATTGTCCCATGGCCCGAGAATCTATCTCACCCCTGTGGCGTTTTCGTTTGGATGGGTTGGGTATGCCTTTACGTCTCTCGCAGCCGTGGTGGGTGACAAGCAACTGATGCCTGGGACACCGGACGGGAACTCCATCGTCATCAACTGCAGCACCGGTTATACCCGCACCAACCGGTCTTGGCTTCTCGGACGCATTCTTCGCGACTATGAGCACCTGGTCGAAGACGGGCCGGGGCCTGAAGCTGCGAAACTGCGAACCGATAAGGGCAAAGAGATGGCTGGGTACGGCCCACGCGACGTTCCGTCTGTGCCCCTCTCAATGCGCATTGACATCTTTGACCTCGAAGAAAACTCTGAGGCGCCGACTATCGATTTTGTATGGGTTGTGGGGTGGGTTACGATGGCGGTACAGTTGGCGATTTCCGTAATTCCTTGGATCCTTTGGGGCAACTGGCCTATCTTCTTTATAACTGGCTCCGGGACCGTCTTCGCTCTCCTGACCGGCAGCTTACGACAGTGGCGCATGGAGAAGTGGCCGGGAAGGCCCTTGAGCAAACCCAGCCCAAAAGATCCACAACAGCCCGCCCCTAGGACGGTCATTGCGGGTGATGGCATGGTCGACGAAGAAAAGGGCCAAGCGTGTGAAGAGGTGAAAGCCGGCCCTCAAGCATTTGTCAAACCCGGGAAGAAATACAAGGAGAAGGTCGTCTGCCTCGCTCGCGGAAATGGCCACCGATATGTAATGATACTCCGGGGGTCCAAGTCGGTTCCGGACCTCGAGGCTCTGGCTACTGCGACCTCTGACTCCCTACCAGAAACAAAATGGATCATCAGCGGTTTGGCAGTTCTGTGGACCATTCTGCTCGTCTGCGTTTCCGGGATCGAGAGTGACACCTGGTTTCTGATCGGCATTGGCACAATAGGGATGATCCAAAATATTTACGCCGCTTCAGCGCACCGCAGGCCGGAGTCTATAGGTCTTAAGATGAAGCCCTTTAAAAAGCGGCCAACAATCATCGGTGCCCACATAGTCCCCGAAACGAAAGCTTGGAACCCTACCGCAACAGAGAAGGCAGATGATGCTACCGTTGCGGCAATGACAACGGCCGATCCGCTTGTTTACGATTGGCTGGAGCCGTGGGAGACGCCTGGCGTGAGAGGCGCTATAAGGGAGCTGGAGAAGACTATTCCGAGGGCGGGGATTGCCCTTATGCCGGAGTACTTTCCGGCATTATGGAAAATAGACAGCGAGCGCTACCGAGACAAGAGGGAGGAGAGATTTTGGAGATGGATGTTCAAGAAACCGACACTGAGTGACAGGGGAATAAGCCACTCTTCTTGAAATCAATTCTGATGTCGGTTATACAAAAACTGTACATAGTAAAGAAGGACGAGGAACGGGAATACAAAAGCACTTGCCAATGCATTGTACCTATTAGTTGCTGCAGGCTGTGTTGGTAGTCGGGGACTGTGTAGCTACCTAGACAGACCCGCATAGAAAATTACATACCCTGGTGTTAAATACATCAGCATGATGCGTACCATTGTGTCTTGATTGAATCAAATTACTTACTCTATTGATGATGTTGATGAAACTTGCAGGTTTACCTCTGGCGACACTCTAGCTACACTACCTAGGTAGGTATCTAGGTAGCGACCGCAGCTCGGTTGATTGCCAACATTAAGTTATATCACGATAATTCGTTGAGTCGATCAGGCCTTCTTTCCTAGCTAGCTAACATAGTACTCCCTCGAGCCCCCGTAAGCTCTTTACGGGGAGGGCTGGTCTGTCGTTGCTTGGGTCCAAGTTCTACTCACTCATATGCCTTTAACAGGTCCCCTTTATCATCAGAGTACACCTACCTTATGATATAAGTTGATGCTGTTCGGCTCAGCAAACGATTTGTGCAAAGTGTTGACAGCTGAACCGCAGCTCCCATCCTCATCCGGTGTCCTAGTACTTAGCTTCGGGCGAGAGAATCTGTCAGACAATAAGGTCACAAGGGGTTAGCTGATACGCCTATGAGCGTCTTCGTATCAATTGCTACTATCATGTAAGGAGTAGAGTTTCAGTTGGAAGAACTCGGAACAATGAGATTGAACCCCTACACTACTACCTATCTTCTACCTAGAAGAGACCTACTCGCGACCTATCTTCACTCCGGAGCACTAAACCCCCGACAGAAGCATCTTGAACGGTATAGCAAGATGGCCTCGTGAACTTCGGTCCGTTTCCTTGAGCACTGCTACTTTAAGTCTTATCGCCTTTCCAATCTTAGTTATTTCTGCGGTCCAAAGATAACCCGATCGCGACGGGCAGCGGCACGGGCAACGGCAAACGCGTCCCAATCGCGTTTCACGTCCGCATTCGCATAGCCGATCTGTCTAGTTAGTAGCGAAGTCGACGCAGATTCGCTGCTAACTTACCTCGCGGCAACCACCCTGACGATTGCCCTTGCCGGCCTTGACGCAGTACACGCACTTGGAGGAATTCGACCCGACGTCGTCAGGCGGAGTATTGCATGATGTTCGCGGTGGGGGTCTTGACGCATTTCTGGAGTTGCGTGCTCAATACCAATAGAAAGAGCTGCCTCTGCATCAAGAAACCTGATACCGACCATGCATTTCGCCGCCGCCTTATGTTCACCTTCGTTGTGTGCTACTTCTAATACGTAAGGCGCAGCTCACATGCCGTTATAGTGAAACTGCGCACCGGGCCACGTGCGTCAGACCGCCCTATTGCCATTTATCGCTAGGCTCGACAGAGGTATCGGGAAGCTCGTCTATATCGATTGTTATAGTAGACTTGTCGGTATCGCGGTATCGGGTCAGGCATGGGCTTCGGTTTCTTCGTCTCGGATTGATGGCAAGCGCATTTCGCGTATTAAAGAGTCTAGTTTTTCATGGGGCTAAGACGCTGATTGCTATCCTCAGGAATTCTTGTTGATAGTCTCCATGCTATCTTGTTGAACCAAACAATGGAAGATCAAAGATGGTTCGTCTGGAAGGTCCACAGCGTCGACCAGCTATTAAATACAAAAGCTCTTCGGGTTGTTCGGGATACAGTAAAGCGCCAATTATACGGTCCACTTGGACTACCTATACTACAAAAGTATTAGCTTGCAATAAGTAGAGATTGAAGCCAAGGCACTTTACCTATCCACCAACAGTAACCTGCATAGGTTAGGTTAATAGGTCGTATGGAAGTTAGCGTACCTATAATGATCGATGCGCAAGCAAACGGCGGTCAGTTCCAAACAGAGTGCTCTTCCAAACATGTACCCCTTTATTATCTTATTTACATTGAACCTATGTCCTTTTATGAAGACATGATAGCGATTGAGTTGCTTCAAGAAGCCGATGGAGCAGGGGAGTGCTCAACGTTAAATGTCTTTATGACTTTCAAGCCCCCAGAGCCGCCGCTGCTCGGTATGTCGATGGATTGAGTCGCTTCAATATCAACTGAGCCTCCGCTTTTGAGAAACAATGTATCGCTTATGTCGATATATCCGCTTCCGTCGTTCTCGCCCAACCCTCTTCGCTTCGGCGCCGCGTCACGGCCCGTCCGCGGTCGATTAGGGCCAATTGAAAGTTTTGAAAGGATAAGCCCACTGTTATTACTTCCCAAAGTTGATCGGAGAGACTTGAATATCCTTGATTGCATGACATAGTTGCGCATGAAGTTGGCGAATGCGGGGGTCGAACAGACGACGAGAGCTATATTCATCTCAATCAAGCTGTCGGCTAAAGTTAGTCTCGTGCTAGTATGCCCGAAGTTGTGTTCTTCGTGAAGTGCGCCAGGAAATACATACTTGCAATTGAGGAGAACAGCCGCGCTATACGTGAGGTCGGTAGTTGGACCGTGAACTGACACAACTCTGTATGCAAGAGAAACAACGCTGCCAACGACACCCCTAGAACAGATGATTAGTTCAAACCACTGCTGATATAGCAAGCGTCTTACAGAATGGCTACGAAAAACAGCGCTGAGATCTGTAGTTTTCTTTTTGTTGATAAATTCAGCCTGGAGAGTATGGGGAGGGGTAGTATGAATATGTAGATGTCGAACACAGTTCCAATCGCGCCTTGGGCAACCCCCCAATAGAGCGGGATGACGACAGGGGCAACCCCCTTGTAGAGCGGAGAAAGATTGGTGATGATAGCTTGAGCCGCCACTTCATCCCAAGTTTGGCCAGCGTGAGGGGCCGAGAAGTAGGATAGGGCGCCTAAGCTCGAACCGTATAACGCGAATGAAACAGCTATGCCGACCCATATAGCTATGTTCATTGTGCGTGACACGTTGAACACCTGTCTGAAGAGCAATAGCGTAGCTGTTTTGGAGAAAAATAGACTCAGGCAAGTCAACGACTCATATATATATGCTGCCTAACGAGCGTAAGACTATGTTAGCAGAGTGTTTATGTACGTCAAAACAGCTGTTAGTTACCTACCAGTTCGTACTGGCCATTGATCCAGCAAAGTGGCAGATTCCACTGATGCCGATCATATTTCACATCTGGAGTCTGACAGTTAGCTCGATAAGACTAGTAACTACCGGCTCTGCAGGAAACGACTCACAAATAATCATAAAAACTGCATAGATGATGTTGGCGATAGCAGCGAATAGAACAAACACTGTACGCCGATCATGACGTTAGGACTGTTGATGCGGGTCGTTTTGGATTGCTGAAACTCACGATCGCTCAATCCGAGCTTTCGAGCATTGGCAACCAGTCTCCCAAATGCGAATGCGATAGCGATTGCCGTCAGTATGACGGAAAATGCTATCGTCAACGATTTCAGGCCGACATCGTTAAAGTCGGGAGCCTGTCCTTTAGGGGGCACGCCAATTGGTATCTGACAGAGATCCGTGCCAGGTGGGAAGAGGTTGGCTACTGCGTCCATGGTGCGCCTGTACATGCCATGATCAAAAAAGAAAATGGGTGAGCCACTAGGTGTTCAAGGATCCGGAGCGGAACGACTTCGGGGACCTCTTGGATATAACCAACGGCAAATCTCAAAATGGTTGACCCAGATAAGTATAAGATCGACATCTGCGTTGAATTGAGACTACATTATGTCACAGCAAAACGACGTTCCATTGCTACTTACTGTGTTCTACAGTAACCGCGCCTCTATCCGCGACAGTATTATCATAATTGTAACCTTGATCTAATTATAGTAAAGCACAACAAATTGATATGCTGCTGCCGCACGTCAATCACACATTAGACAGTCTTCAAGTCTACCAGGTGCATGGGTGCATGTCCTTGATGACGGTTGGGGAGGCAGCATTCTCATAAACAAGTTCCCAACCCCAGATGTTCGCAGTGTCCTTTGCGATTGAAGTATGCGCGTATGTAATATCATTCGTCAATTTTATCCGTATGATATAGGTATCAAACTCAGCCGAAATGATTTATTTCAATCCTTCTTTATTCAAATCACGATATACCACGTATAATTAGATGGGATGTAAGCCCCGCACGCTTACTATACCACACATGACTATGCCGCTGCAGTGTAACCCCGCCTATAGCTTTAGTTCGATTGACGAGGATTCAGAGTTCAGCCATCAGGGGCTCGAAACACCAGCTCTGCGCATAACCGAGAGCCATGTGTAGTCTTTTGCCCCATGCGGCGCTGTCCCCGCGAGATAATCTTTCTGCTGGGTACCTGAATTTGTCTCGCCCGAGGATGATCGGTGAAATCGCAGGACTTAATAAGTGTCGGCTCGGACCGAGCGGGGAAGGCCCCGCGGGGGTGGGATCTGAAGTAGCGGACTGTAGGTAGCGTACAGGAAACAAGCTCCTATTTCATCCTAGTTTTTGTCGCCTCTAATTTTATAGTCACGTGGATAACCTGGCCCCGTAGTATAGAGGAACGCAAGACCCCTGCGGTTTCTTGGCGCTAGCTTGAACATTCCCCCTTTATTTTATTTTACTGAACTCTGGGGATATGTCGCGTGGCCAACTTCCCGTCCTTACTAGTTTTATGGCGGCGGGTTATCGGCATTTGTCTATATATTTCTGCGCTCCTGGAGAATGAATGACGTACTATCACTATATATGCCTTAGAGTCAATGGCGTCAGGTTAGAGGATACGTTGAGCTTTGAATACGCGACAGTGATACGAATGCGCTTGCTCACCCTTCAACGCAATCACGAAGATATTCAAATTGAAGCGACCGCTTATCCACGACATATAGAAGATACGGCCATTGCTGGCTTCAACGACCAAATAGCGTCGAAGTTGCATGTCTGACAAGTCAAAAGCTGTGAACAAGATGGAGCACTCATATCACCTTGTGCAGCCAACCCCATTATCTTTAGGACAACTATGAGAGGTGGCGTGATTAATGCTATGATCCTCCTAATTTTTGACCCTATTAAATGGGTGCCACAGAATCCTCACGCCGGTGAGCCGCAAGTTCAAACGTCACGTTGGTGTACACCGGGTCATAATAGGGAAAAACAACTCAATTGCGTTGTTGTTAGTAGGCCTAGGTAAAATGTATATTTTTCACTGAGCTTCGAGTTAGCTACAACGGGCCTCATAAATTCGAACTTTAAAGTTTACACTCCGACAAATGCTTCAAGGTCTGGCGGAAAATGTTAAGTTGATCCGGATACGGGTAAAGATAGAGCTCGCTTTGCAACAGTGTGAGCACTGATTGAGTAGCTCTATGGCCGGCCTCTTCGCTAGCAGCCGCTCTAAGTGGAATAACCAAGTTGCCATACTGATACTCAAGTCAGACTGTAGAGCCGTATTGAAATATTAAAACGGAGCATGCCATATGCATAACCGCACTCTGGAGACCTCATCAGGCACTTCACAGAGATTTGATAGAATAGTCAAAATAGATCACTTTTGAAGGTATTCGCAAGGGAAGTAATCTATTCGCGAGTAGTGGCCAAAGGCCACCGTGACTAAAAAAGAAGCTAATAATACAAAGGCAAAGGGAATAGCTAAATATATAGAAAAAGCAACGAAAAATCAAGGCATACCCCCTAGGGTGGCTCAAATCAGGCTACTAGTTAAGCCACTAAGTGGCTTGCTCATCACCCTACTTCAATATTCAATAGAAGTAGTGTGTGTGTGTGTGTGTGTGTACAGTTTACAAAATCATTATCTCCACTCATGCAAAATGACGGGCGCATTTGAAGTTGGGGTCGTGGTCGGTTCTTGTCATCTAATTGCTCAACAACGTTGGGGGATGGAATACCCCTCCAATACATAAATTAATCGAACAGCGAAAAGGTTCTTGGGATGAGATATCATTGGCGCTGATCAGTATATGATTTAATATTGTCACCTCAACTTGCATTGCCTGAACCATGAGAATGCGGCAATGGGTATTCAATCACGCGAACGCTGCCTATCTTCGTTCAATCAAACGAGCGTCCTTGAGACCGAGAAAGGAATGGCACGCATCATGCCGCTAGCTGATACAATCAGGCGATGCTGCTGATCGCATAGGTGCACTGTTTATTTGTTGGAAATCGGCAATGGAACCGGGGCTGAACGTTTCTGGATGTTGAATGTTGCATACACATGACTTTCAGCTCACAGCATGCATGTGGCCATTCCGTATACGGGCGTCGAAGATTCAATATACATTGTAATTCGTATCTGGAAAAAGAATCTACGGGCTTGTGTATACGACTATAGATCAGTTCGTGAAATAATATATCCAGTTAAAAAACAAGGAAAAGTCTCACGTAAGTCATCCTTTCTTAGTTTCAGTTAGCAACTAACCTTGAGTAAGTAAATAGAGCCAGTTTTAGTATGAAATCTAGAGTGCTAAATTCTACCGAAGGTAAAATATATCATAATTCTATCTAGAAAACTTTGCCCCTATTATGCCGCTTGCAGTAATTAAAAAAGGTAGGTAATAATTAAGAATACTATAATTGGCTTTGTTACGGTATTAAACCAGCACTAGGTACATAGGCTATATATAAAATATATAAGCTAACTAAAAATAACTAAAAATAGTAAATAAAACTTCTTTTTTTATATAATAATAATAAATTTATACTAGAATTATTAACAGTTAGTACTATAATAGTTTATTATATTTAAAAAATTAAATAAGTTATTTTAATTAAGCATACTAAAACTAATAAATATTAACTATAGTAATACTATAAATTTACTATTGTTACTAAAAGTTTATATACTTTTTAAAATACTATAGCAAATATTTATATACTTTAACCTTGTTAATAAATTTTTAACTTTAATTAGCGCTATTTTTAATATTAAAACAAATATTAAAGAATTACTAAATACTTTTTTTTATTTCTTTACTATAACAAAAAACTAATTATGCTACCTTTTTAAAATACTATTAACTTATATTTAAGCTATTAGTAATAATATATAAATACTCTAAAAATAACTTATAGCTTTAAATAAATAAAAAGTTAATATTATTAAAAACTTAAGCTATACTTAAGCAGAATTAATATAATTTAGCAACTTTAATAGCACTATATTTACTATAGGTAAAACTTTTAAAAAAGACTTATAAAAGGCTTACAAAAAACTAAAAAAAAAAAACGCTTAGCTTAATAATATAGCAGCAACTATAAAATAATTATAATAAAGTCTATAAAATAAAACTATAAAGCAGGCAAAACTAAAGCAATAGCTTGCTATAACTATAAAAGCATACAATTACTTACTTACTGCTGCTACTTTAGCGCTACTTTTATAATTACTTAATATAAACCTTGCTTTACCTTTTAATACTTTAGCTATTTTGCTTATTTAAGTTATACTACTAATAAACCTAAGCTAAATTAGCGCTATATTATTTAGCAGTTAATTTAAGGCTAATAAGCTATTTATATTTAATAAGTTTAAAATAAACTTAAGCAAACAATAAATAAAATATACTAACTAATAATTCTTAATTAAAGCAAAATTAATTATAAATTATAAATTTTATTTAATAGCTTTTAAGTAAATATTTTATATTTATAGTTAATTTAGCAGCTTAGCTTACTTTTATATTTAATTATATATTAAAGAAATAATAAATTATTTTATTAACTTAAAAACTTAAACTAATAGCTAGTATAACTATTTAAATATACTTAAGTTTTTTAATATAGCTTATATTATAATAAATATATTTGCAAAAGCTATTAAGCAATTTAAAAACTATAAATAAAGCATTAAACTTTTTGCTAATTTTATTTTAAAATTTATTTACTTTGTTAATAAAAGCAAATAAACCTTAGTTTAATAAGTAGCTGCTTTAAAATCTAAAGTTAGTAAGCTAATCTAGTTTATAATATTAGTATAAACTACTTACTTTATAAACAATAATATTAATAGGTAAATTAACTTATTTTAAATACTTTTTAATAATATTATAAACCTAAATTTCTAAAATAAAAAAGCTAGCAGCTAAAGCTTAAATTTAATTTGTCTAACTATTAGTACTTTTATACTAGTAGATTTAAAAAACTTTATAATTTTTAACAAACTAAATACTATATTTAAATAGCAAAGTTTGCTATTTATTATAAAAAAAGCAAAAAAAAAGCAAAAAAAATATTGCCGATATTATAAAAAGCTAAAACACTTTATACTATAGTGCCTTTATATTTTTAAGAAGCTATATCTAGTATTTATAGCAGCTATAGCTGCTATAGCAAGCATACCAAAAAAAAATTAACCTTTAGCTTTAAATGCAGCTAAAAATATTACTAAAAGTTTTTAAAAAAAAAAAAAATAAACCTATATATACAATTTATAAGCTCTAATATATCTTTAAATTTTTATATAAATATTTATATTAGTAATTAGCTGTTAGTATAATATTAAATATTAGTTAACTTAGAATATTTTTTTTTTAGTTTTATTAATACCTTTTTTATATAAAAATACAATCTTGCTATAATAAATAACTTTTACTTAAAAATACTTTATTTAGCAAATAAAACTATAACTAAAATAATTTTTAAATATTATTTAATCTAATATACTATAGCTATATATATAAAAAAACTTTTTTTATATATATAACTACTTAATAATATTAATATTATTTTAAAACTACTTTAGCTTTACTGCTATAACTTATAGATTAATTAGCAAAAAAAAATACTATAATTAAAAAATAGAATAGCTATAGAAATACTTTATACTTAGCTTTTTTTATATAAGCCTGCTATTATACCGCCGCTAGCGAACCTAAAGCTTTTTAATTTAAAAGAAATCTTGGTTTAAATACTAGCAGTATTTAACTTTTTTTTATTTTATAAGCAAAAAAGTACTTATATTAAAACTATACCTTTATTAAAGTTTTATGCTTTAATAAACTTATTTTATATAATTAAAGCTATAGTTAAAAATAATACTAATTATTACTTAATTAAAGCATTAGCGCTAAAAACTCCTATTATAGTATTATAAAGTATACTTACTAAAAAAAGCCTCTAAGATAATATAGCGCTTTTATTTTATTTTTATACTTATTATATATAAATAAAAAAAGTACTATAGTTTTAAAAAGTTTTAAAAAAAAACATTAATAAGTTTTTAAAAAGTAAAAAACCTTTTTTAAAAAAAAACATTTTTAAAAAGCTTTTAATAAAATATTACAACCTAATTAATATATTTTTACTTTAAAATATAAACTAATTATTATTTTACTGCTTTTTTAATTACAAAATAAATCTAATACTTAAAATAATGCTACTAAATATATAGTTGCACCTTATATTGCTTAAAAAACTTTTAATTATTTAAAAGTACTTAAATAAACACTTAATAAAAAAGTTTATTTAAGCTAATATATTATTAATAATAATACTTATACTACTAGCTAAAAAACCTAGTAAAAATATTTATATATATATTAACTATAAAAGCTTTATATTAAGTTTAATCCATTTTTTTATAAAGCAAAAAAAGCCTTATACTTTCTTTTTATATACTGTAAATATAATATTAGATAAACGGTAATATTAATATAGTTATTTAAATATAGTTTGCAAAAAAAAAAGCAAAAACAGTAAAAATAGCAGGCTAAAGCTAGAGCACCGCCTGTAAAAGGTGCTGTCGCAAGGTTTAAAGCTACCAAAAAAGTTACGCTAAAACTTTAACAGAAGCTGCGCATACCTAGGCTTAAAAATCTTATACAGCAAAAGGCCTGTCTTTTTTACCAACTACTCCAACTACTCTAACTACTCTAACTAACTAATAATTAACTATAATGCCTATATATAACCTAATACTTAAAGCAGCTATTTTATAGCTTTTAAAGCGTTTAAAAATAAATAATATTAATATTAACCGCTTAATAGCTATTAAATATATATATTTACTTAATATATATTGTTTAGCTTATTTATATAACTAATAACTAAATATTTATAAAATCGACAAATTGTTATAAATTATATAAACAAATCTAATAAACTTTTAAAATAAAAATAGCTTTAAAGTTTATTTAAACAGAGAAAGTATAGCTAATAAATATATAAAAGCTTTATTAATAGCTTAAAAGCTACTATAAAACTTTATATAATAACGTAGCTATCGAAAAACTTAGTAGCAGGTAACAGATATAGCAAAAACAAAAAGCAAAAAGTAAAGCTTATATTAACTTGCTTAAAATAGACGGCTCGGCAGTAGAATTAGGAATTGGCAACAGAATTAGGAATTAGCGGCAGCAAATTAGCAAAGAGTAGCCAAAAACATATTACCAAAATAAGACACAGTATCTAAGTTTCCTTAAACATAGTAAATAAGCCAAAGCCTACTATAAAAGCTTTAATAATATTATTATTAAAAACTAGTACTTAATTTTTCTAATTTATAAAATACTAAATATTTTATATAAAGCTAAAATATATACTAAACTTAATATTATAGCAGCTTTTAATTACTTTTATATTATGTTTAAAAATAAATAAAAAATAGCATTTATTACTAAATTTAGCTTTTTTAAATATATAATTGCAAATTTTAATATAATAAAAGCACTTAGCTCCTTTTAATACTATATTAATAATATATTATTTAATATCTTAAACTAATATATTATAGCTTACTTAAACAATATTTTAATTTATAGTAACTTAAAAAAGAAATATTAGCAATATATTTATAAAATGTTATAAAAGCTTATTTATATAAGCTTAACTATAAATATTAAGAAATATAAATTTAATATTACTAAAATAAAGTATTTAAGCTTAATTATATTAATAAATAGAATTATAATAAACTTTAAAAAAGTAGCTGCAATTTTTAGCTAAAAAGTACTTTTAATGCTATAAAACCTTTAATGCTTTATTAGCTTTATAAATTACTATCGACGGTTTATTAAAAGCTTTTCCTTTTTAGCTTAACTATTTATTAAACTAATAAATAAAAAATAATAGCTTAAGCAGCTTATAAAAAAAAAGCTATATGCTTTTAAAATATTAAAAAAATCTTTTACTACTATTTTAGTTTTAGCTTATTATAACTTTAGCTTACAAACTATTGTTAAAATAAATATATTAAATTAAGCATTAAGTAGCATTTTATACTAAATTAATAAAAAAAAAAAACTGCTACTTTATTGCCTTTTTTTTTATAAAGTATACCTTAGCTAAATATAATTACAAAATATATAATAAAAAGCTACTTACTATTATTAAAGCTTTTAAAAAATAGTACTTTAAACTATAAAGCTATAAAAATATAGTTAAAGTAGTTATAAACTATAAATTATTATAACATTTTGCTACTATTAAGCTTTTAAATTAATAATAAGTTTAGTAATTAAAGTTTTTAAATAATTTCTATTTCTAGATTATTTACTAATTAAGCTATAAAGCAATAGTACCTAATATGCTTTTACAGCAATTAAGTAATAAGCTAACAAATATAAAAAATACTAACAATAACTAAGTAGTAAACCGCTTTAAAATCCTTTTACTACTTAATAAGTAAACATACTACTTTTTAAACCTAGCTAAGCTATACTTTATATTTAATAGCAAACTAATAAATACTATAATAAATCAGGCTATTTAAATTTTTAAATTATAAACGCTATTATAAAAGCAATAAATAAGCCTAATATTTAGCGCTTTTTAAAATAAATTTATAAGCAGTTCTAAGTAGCTATAAAAAACTATAAAATTAAATAAAACTATATTTATATTAAAAAAAAGCTTTATATTCTAAATTATACTACCGTTAAACTAAAGATTTTATACTAAATATATGCTTTATTGCTAATAAAATATTTTAAAAAATTTAAAACTAAAAACCTTTTTTAAAAAATATACTTTTAGCTATAAATATTATAAAATATTGCTACTTTTATTAAAAAATGCTACTACTATTAATAAATAAAGAACTTTAAGTTAGTATTAGCTAAGTTTTTCTAATTTTTATTAATACTTTATAAACTATAAATAAATATATTAATAAACTATATAAAATTACTACTAAAATATAACTAAAATAGCTAAAACTATAAAAACATTTTAGTAATAATAAATAAGTTAATAAAAATATAGCACTTTATTATAGTATTAGATTTAAAAATAGCTACTTTAGCTAATATATTTATATAAAATATATACTAACTATATAGTGCTTTAAAAATTATAATATTTAACTAAAATATCTAGTTTACTTTTATATAAAAAAAGCTTAACTAACGCTTTAGTATTATATTAAATACTTTAGCAGCATATTATTTTAAATTTAATAGCTAAACTAAAATTATTAACGCTATAATAAAGTAATACTTTTGCTTTTACTATAGCTACTACTAAAATAACTAAATAAACTAGCTTTTGCTAGCTAAATTTACTACTAATAACTAGATATTTAAAATTATAAAATTTAGCCTATTTTTTATAAACTATAGATAGTATCTCTATATTAAAAATAAACCTGCTAATAATTTAGCGGTATATTATACTAAAGTTTAGCGCAAAAAGTTTTTAAATATAAATAATATTATAAACAAAATATAAAAAGTTATAAAAAAAACTAAAGCTTTTATACTAAAAGCTTAAAACTAATATATTTACTATATAAATATATATTATATTAATAGTATTAAATATAAAGTTAGAAATAAAGTTTAATTTAGTATAAAAAACCTTTATATAAATTAATTATTGCTAAAGTTATTAGCTAAATAAGCTAGCTTATTTAAAATTATAAAAGTTTACTACTAAATAGTTATACTTTTGCTTTTGTAGCAATATAAAGTTTTTTTTATATTTTATACCTTTTTAGTCTATTTAATTAAAAATAGCTTAGCTAAATAAAGTAGCTTAAATACCAAATATAATAAATAAGCAAACAAAATAATCCTTTAAAATAATAATAGTATAAAAAAAGTTAAATAGCTTTTTAAAGAAATTTTAAATTTTAAAAAAAAAAAGTTAAAAAAGCTAATATATAAAATTAAATAGTTAGCTTTTTATTATTTAACTTAAAAACTAATAGCAAATATAAAAAGGTATAATAATAAGCTAATTTAGTTTTATTATACTTATTTTAAAAAATTAAAGCTACTAAAGTAGCTTAAAATACTTAAGCTTAGTTAAAACTAATTAATACTATTAGTATAACTAAGGCTAGCTTTTATATTATCGGCTTATATTATAAAGCAAAAAAAAAAGAAAAAACAAAAAATAATCTTTTACTTAAAGATTTTTAAAAAATTAAAAAAATTAAAAACTTAAGCATAAATATATAATCGCTTTAAAAAAAAATATATGCTATAGCAGCAGCAAAACTTTTAGCTATTGCTATACTAAACTTAAAAAAATAAAAAACCTTATTTATATATAACTACTATACTATTACGCTATTTAAATTTTAATAAAAAATTCTTTTAATAACTTTTTTATTTTAGTTTTAATAAAAGTTTTAGTTTTTAACTTAATTATTATTTATATTTATAGTGCTTAATTAGTAAACTATTAAATATAATATAGTATATAAGAAATAATATAAACTAAAAACTTATAACTAAAGTATTATAAAAATTCTTTTTAGTAAAATATTAAATATTTATAGTAATATTTTTAAAAAAAAAATAAAAAAGCTAGCTGTTTTTTTAAGCAGTTATAATAGTAAAATTAAAAACAAAAAAGCTATAAAGGTATAAAAACGCTTTAATAGCAAAATTATAATAGCTAGCTAAAAAAGCTTTATAAGTAGTAAAATAAAACTAAAAAAAAAATTTAAAAAAATTTTTGTTAGCTAAAAATAATAATATGCTAGCGCAAAAAAAATATAATATACTATTTTTATTTTTTTTATGCTAGCTAAATAATAGCTTTTATAGTATTTTTTTTTTATATTTTTAAAAAAAAATACTAAATTAATTACTAATTTAGCAATAGTATATTAAGTTTTAATTAAAAAAACCTAAATTTAGTAAGAGTTTTTTTTTATATTAATAGTTTTATTTTTGATTTTAAATTTTTAAAAGCTATAATATTATGCTAAAATTGTAATAAAGTTGGCAGTATTACTTAATATAACTAAAATAGTTTAACTAATAAATAAAAAATATTAAAAATAAATAAAAAATTAAAAAAAAGTATTAAAAGTTTATATAAACTAGATATATTAGTAGCAAAAAAAAAAAGATTTATAAGCTTATAAATATTTTTATGCTTAATATACTAACTATAATAAATAGTATGCCTGCTTTTAAAAATATAATAAAATAAAAAAAGTATTATTGCTTAAATAGCAGTACTATTTTTTTTATATACTTTAATTTAAATATATAAATAATATAAATAAAAATTTATACCTGCTAAAATTAAAGTATAAATAAATATAGTTAAAAAAAAAGTAAAAGTAATTAAAAAAAAAAAGGATACTTAATTGATTAAAAATTTAAAAAAATCTTATTAAAGCTAAAAGCATATAAAAAAACAGCAAAAAAATAATAATAAAGCCTTAAAAAAAAAAAAAAAAAAAGATATATAAAAAAGAAAAAAAGTATACAACAATTACTAAGTAATAAAAAGAAGCAAAATTAAACCTTATATACTAGCAACTGCAAAAAAAGTAAAACTATAAAACCTAGCGTACCTATAAAGCTAGAACTACTTATAGCAGCATCTATAATAAATATAAGGCGCTAAAACTATAATTTAATTTTATAGCAGCTATAAACAGCTATATTTAAAAAAAAAAGTACTATTATAGTATTAAACTAGCACTAGGTATATAAGCTATATACAAGGTATATAAGCTAACCAAAAATAACTAAAAGTAGCAGATAAAACTTCTCTTTTTATGCAATAACAATAAGTTTATACTGGAGTCACCAGCAGTTAGCACTATAACAGGCCCAAACTAGTATATTTATTTCATTGCATTTTGCGCAGCCTTTAAGTGTCTCAAGGCTGTCAGAAAATCCTTGGCTTACATGGCAGCCACACTTATTAAGCGTCGCCGTCTTCTATAGCTGAGTGTTTATGCGCGGGAGGCACCATTCAGAAAGACCCGTTGAGCTTTCGGCTTTTTGTGCGGGGTCTCTGAGGGGTATGTGTGATGGCATAAAAACGAACTGGCTAGGTACCAACTTTGGAGATCTTTTTATTATTATTTAAGCGATTAGGAGTTCTAATGTTCAGGTCGTGGAGAGATCAAGGAGAGGGACTATTGGCTGTTTGAGTCTACACAATCTAACTCTCGAGAAACGACTTCTACGCATCCTGTTCGATAGCCGATAAAAATTGCATTAGTGTAAAGACTGACAGTCGAATAGCAATGTTTAGCTGCCTATAATATGCATGCTCATGCAGGACTTTTTGACGTGTATGGTTTCCCTATGTAATATTATACGTTATTAGATAATGGGTACGTTAAAGGCTTAGATCATGCTAAGCGTCGTAGACTTACCTATTCGTATATGAAAGAACCATATAGGAAGGGCTTGTTTCCTCGTGTCTATAAAAGGAGCCCTCTGGCCTTGACTATTGTATATCAAACTAAGAAGCAGGCTCATCTGAATTGACTATACATCATCCCGTATCGTCTGAGACACTGATCACCAACTCCCACCAGATATTATCACCCTACACCTTCATCAGATTAAGTCTAGAATTTAGACGCTTGCGCCTCTTCCTAATTTCAAGGATATAGCTCATGGTCTCGTGGACTACAGTTGTATTTCTTTGCCGATAAACATGGGTCTTTTCTACGCCTATGTTCTTGACGTACAGCTTAACTCCTTCTTCGATACTGTAAAATGAATGCTGAACTTTAACTAGGCAACTGCTAACCCCTCAAATCGATGGGTTATCACGTTCAAAAATCGAGCCGTTGCGGATGAATGGTGGCGAGGTCTCAGTGACAATCCCGAAAACAAAAGGTTCAAAATAGCGAGAATTTCACCCCAGCTGTACACAAATGATCCTAGTTCGGGGTACCAAGCCTACCAGACTATTAGCGCGACGGAGGACAGATTGTTCTTCACCGTTATTCCCAATTTCAATGTTTACAGCCTCGCATACATTCCGCCAGGTATCATCACCGATCACATCAGTGGAGGCTCGTAAGTAGAAGGCAACGATGTATCTCATCTTATTGAATAATACTAAGTCGGTGCGCTGGAATTGCCAGGTACTTTGTCCGCTCGCAGAGCTCCCCCAATCTCTACTGGTGGGTGGATAAAGACAAATATATCCGCACCTCGCAGACCAGCCGAACCCTGTTCAAGATTAGTATCAGAGGGAGCGGCAATGAGGGCAGGGTCATGATTGGATCTGATGACATTCAGATCGAACTGGCTTACGGCGGACTCAAAATCAAAACCGACGACGATTCCAATGTCCTTACCGCTGGTAAAAAGGCGGAACTCTACAAGTTCGGCGACTTCGATGGGGGTTTTCTGGTTCAGGGATCAAAGGGTCCAGATGCGTGCAGCAGCGAATCTGACGACGCTGACAAGGTTTACAAGACTGACAACGGGGAGATTTGGGAGCTTATTGACTAGCCTGGGTAACTCCAAGAACGGCGACAATGTGATAATTACCGCATAAGCATGGCAATCAATTCTGCACCAAATATGTCAGGTCTATGAGATAAGAGGATTTATCCTCAAAACGTTCATTAGGTAGAATTAGGGAGAATTTGCAGACACATCCTAGTTGTAAACACCTGCGCTTTTATCTATTTAACAGGCTTGTGCGAAAGACTTGGTTTGAGCGCGTACATTGGGGAGAGCATGGACCGGTTAGTGAGAACTCACTAATATGTACTAAAATCCGATCATCTGCGGCGAAGTCAGTTGGCAGAGTCCAGAATGGATGGCCCCAATCACTAGCCTGCATTTCAAGCGCGATAGCCATGTCTCTATCCGTCGCGGGGGTTGCATTCTCGAGTTCGGGAAGGCACAGTTTGGGCGTTGAAGTAGAGCGATTAGCAAGCCGTCCTGTGGCTTGTCTAGTGACCAGGAACCCGCCACAACTAGGGGGTATGCCTTGGTTTTCGCGTTGATTTTCTATATATTAAGCTATCCCTTCGCTTTCTGTATTATTCGCTTCTTTCAAGTCACGGTGGCTTTCGCTAGTCCTCGCGAATAGAATCCTTTATGCGAATACCTTCAAGCAATCTGTATTCTCTCAAATCACTGTGAAATGCTTAGGTGTAAGTCTTCAGAGTAGGTACGGAAGGATGTATAGCAAGCTCCGCTTTAACACTTAATCTCCTATTATCGTCTGAGGCACTGGTCGCCTAATCCTACTAGATCTCTCCTGACGCCTACGTCAGATGGAGCGGTAACAAGACGATTTAGAAAGAAATGGAAAATATAGTACGTTAATATTTATACGCAGCATAATATAGAGGGGGGGAAAAGGAAGGAAAGAAAAGTTTTAATAAACAAGAAATAAGTTGAAAAAGGTCAATGTAGATTGTTTCTTATTATAGGACAGTATAAACATCCTATTAATTAATAACAGACAAAGACAACTAACGTGAATTTCAAGGAATCTGCTTCAAGTTTTAGTTATAGTTAACAATTAATACCACTTTGTCGCACAGCCGCGGCGGAAAACGAATAATGGGTTAGGTTGCCTGCTGTGAAAGCAATGAATAAATTATATTACAGTTCAAGTCGTCCCAGCACTAGGGTGCTGATCAGTTATTACTGCTTCACCCCTATTAGGAAGACTCTTTATGGCAACTCAACTGGGCAGAAAATGGACATCATGCCAATTTTTATTGCGAGGGATTGTGATTAAATGGTATCTGCAGAAGCGCCTAATAACGCACAAGATCCAACTAATATACCTAGAGTCTTGGTAGATACATATGTACGACGAGTTACAGAGGCGCAGCAAGTCATCGAAACACAACACGTGAGTAGGCATTCGGGGATATCGGTTTCCGTGCGAGCGATTTAATTCGCTGCGCTTCATACGGCCGTAGCTCAGGCTTACTCCAAGGTACCATTGGCTTGTGGCGGGCAGTGCGGCACCATCAGCTAGGAACATGATATTAATGCAATTTGAGGCATACTAGCAATTACTCAAGTTGGCAAATACTTGGGTATCTCGCACGGAGAAAAACGAACATGTTATTAGAAAACTGTCTGAGCGATTTCATGATGCGTAGGAGCGAAGAGGGCTAGGAGATGGATCAAGTGTCTACGTGCGGAGTGTAGTATCGAGGATCAAGACCCAAGGGCCGAAACATAACTGTGGTTCGTTTCCTTCACTGCGACGAGGACTGCGACAAGACTGCACTCCCGAGAAATCGGGACGGTGTCGAAATGTCGTAGCTGGCTGTGTATTAGCTATAGCTATTGGCGACGCAGAATCAGCCCATATAAAAGCCTGGCACCCCGCAGGCTGCTGCGGCACAATCACGCGAGACAGACTTTATTAAAGCTTATTGTCATCCCTCGTTTCGCTCTCTCTATTTCTCTCTATCGTCCATTGGGAGTCTTTTCGAATGCGCAAGTAGCGGCCATTCCCCCGTCTCGCGTTCTTCGCCAAGCTCCCTTGACAGCAACTAGCACAACTCAGCCGAAGTACGATTGAAGCGAATAAACGCCGCTCCCCCCGCCCTCAGTCAAAACAACGGCGTCTCAGATGGCTGGCCAGGAGGAAGGCGTGTACGGACAGGCGCCAATGTCACAAAGCCAACAACAAGCTTACGCGCAGCCGATACCTATGGAGGCGATCCACGAGCTTCATCAGACTCACGGGCCTAATGGGCCTAACCGGCACCCGGAGAAGGACCAGAGCGAGTGGCAAACTGGTATCTGTAGCTGTGGGCCTTGCTCTTCGTGTCTCCTAGCCTGGTTCTTACCATGTTTACTCCTGGGCCAGACCTCGGAGCGCATCCGAGACCCCTCGATGCAGAGTGCCGACATGCTGAACTCGGACTGCCTCGTGCATGGGGGCATTAACTGCTTCACCGGCTGCGGTTGGATGTACGTCATTCCTCTCTTCTTTCGTCCCCTCGATACTCTCTGTCTTGGCCCTAGCAGACCCTGGGCGACTAGGCGGACAGCGTAGCTGACACATGTGGTACAGCTATGTCATGATCAAGCGTGGCGAGATCCGCGAGCGGTACGGCATTAAGGGCAGCGGGTGCGACGACTGCTGCGCGTCCTACTGGTGCTCATGCTGCGCGCTCATCCAGCAGGACAACGAGGTCAACATCCGACAAAAGAGCCAGCCCAACAGGCAAGGTTATCTGGTCCAGCCCGCTATGCAGATGCCGATGGTCCAGCCCGCCTATCACCCGCAGCAGTGAACCGAGTTACCGTCATCCTGGATAAAGGAGAAGGCTGGATAGGTAGAGGGAAGAAATCAAACACTAAGGCCAGTCGCAATCGGACCGGTAGCTAGCGACTGGTACGAGCCCGCGTCGTCATTTTCCTCAGTTCGGTCGGAGTTTGGCGTTCAGCGCAATGTATGAGATAGGCACCATAATCTGTGGTGTGCGGTCCCGGAACCTGCGGGTTTGAAAATCAGTGTTAATTATAGCGGCAACAGGGGATCAGGGGGTCGCGAATTCGCGCTATAATAAACCTGGTGGCCCAATTGTAGGATTGAGACTCATACGCCTACCAATATAGTTAAAGTTGAGTCATGGAGATTAATAAGTCGATCTCACGAATCTAACTCCAAATTGACAGCGCGCTCAATTAAGATGCACCACTATCAATGCATGCTCTGCATTTTCGAGTCTACTAATAATAAGTATTACCTAGAGAGATGCCTAGCACCTCAAGATCGGTGACATATATGTAAGTACCCTGGCGCTCGTGATGATTACTAATTGCGAGCTCTACCCATTGAGAAGCTCCACAGCGGAAGGAATAATAGGCAACAGGAAAAACACCAGCATAAGAACCTGGGACTTACAAAACATGTGAGTCGGCTTCAGAACGATGTTTGGGTATACAAGCTTGGGGGATAAGGTCAGCGCCCAAAACAGTCAGTAGATTGAACTAGACGTGCGCATTTGGTGTATGAAAGATGGCATCAATTGATAACGTAGTGCGACCCGTAGGCTCACTGTAAGCTATCAACCAGCTGATCTCTTCTCATAATTCACATCTCCCTCACCCCAACCACGCCCTCACTACCCCGTTCACACCATAACTCAGGGACTAACCCGTAACGCCCCGCAGAGCCAAATTCAACACCGCCCGTAACAGTCTAGGCATTCTACGTGCCGTGATCGTGACATGTCGATACAGGGTATCAACCGCCCATCTACGGCACCGATCGCTCTCCCTGCACGATGCGGTCGAGAATGCACTGGCGGCCGTGATCCTCGGCCAGGCGATGCTGCGCGTCGGCATCGCAGGCGAGGACACCAAGGAGCCCGTCTTCGTGGACCTTAAGACGATCGACATGCGGCGAATGATCGAGTGGGAGGAGGTCATCATCACACCAGCCCCAGCCTCCCACTCTCACAGCGAAGGAGATAAGGGTGGCAAAAGCGAAGAGGAGCGACGGGAGGAAGCGCACCATGAGGACCGCCTGCTTCGCTCCCTCGAGAAGCACCACCAGGCCCCCTGGGACGACCTCGCCAACAAACCAGGCTGGAAAATCGTCGTGCACCACGACCCGCGCCAGCTCAGCTCGCTTCGGTCCAGCGATTCCGACGCGGAGTTATCTCTCGACGTATCCTTCTGCTTCCACCACGCCTACGCGGACGGCAAAGGCGGCTACATCTTCCACGGAGCCCTGCGCCGGGCCCTGGACACCGGCGCCCGCCCCGCCGAGCTGCAGAAGCACATTCTCCAGCTCCCGGCCTCCGCCGTCCTCCCGCCGCCCATGGAGAAGCTCATCCCCTTCCGTCTCTCGTGGGCCTTCGTCCTGCGCACCGCCTGGGCGGAAATCCTGTATCCCGTCCTCGTGCCCGCGTTCCTCAGACGCCTGCTGCGTCTCGAGCCGAGCGATGCCGAGATCCCGTGGACGGCGAGGCCCATCGATGCGTCGAACCAGACGATGCATCTCTGCACGCTGTTCAGAATCGACGACGAGGCGCAGCTACGGCGGATCCTGGTGCGGTGTCGTGGCCACACGGCCAGTTTGACAGGTTTGCTACACGCGCTCGTTGCACGCTCCCTCGTCCGCGTCGTGGAGGGGAGATCGCTGCGGTCCACGACGCCCATTGCGCTCGCGGGGTACGCGGATCCTGACATCGCGGGCGCGGCGTTCACGCCCGGCGGGACGATCCATTGTCTCGTCACGAGCCTAGCATGCGGCTATGACCGTGACGCTCTCCGACCATTGCGACAGGGCCTGGACGAGCACGGCTCGCGGGTGGAAGACGATGCGGCGGTCTGGGCGTTCGCGCGAGACATGACGGCGCGGTTGCGCGCCAAGGCCGCCTCGCTGCCGCGCGACGACATCGTGGCGCTTTCCGGTCTCGTCGGGGACTGGCACGACTTCTTCCGCAGAAAGTTCGGGAAGCCGAGGGACGCCAGCTGGGAACTGTCGAACCTGGGCAGCCTCGGCGTCGCTGATGCTGGGAGCGAGGAGGAAGGGGGGTGGTTCATTGATCGCGCCGTCTTCACGCAGGGCGGGAATCCCACCAGCGGCGCGCTCAATGTCAATGTTGCCGGCGTCGCTGGGCATGGAATTTACGTCACCGTTAGCTGGCAGGAAGGCATTGTAAACGCTGGCCTTGTCGAGGAGGTGGCTGGTGATTTACGGACTTGGTTCGCCAAGCTTGAGGCAAGTTAATGGTATTCATGTTAGATATATGTCAATGGATAAATACCAGGTTGTTAGTAAATCAATAATGTTTAATCTAAAAATTAAAAATACATTGCTATATAATTAGTATAAACAGCAATCAATAAGTAATACTGCATGAATATATGAGGTAAAATAGTAAAAGAGAGCAACAGTAATTACTTATACTGGATAAGTCGGTAGTAGTAAGAAATAGCAAAAAAAATTGATGGTGCTCGAGGTGAGGATCGAACTCACGGCCTTTGCATTTCTGTCATACCAGCTTCCTTAAAAAGCACATATAAGAGCAACACGCTACCACTGCGTTACACGAGCAGTTAGAATACAACCCGTATAATTGACTAGATAAAGGATGGAAGACAGACAAGTTGGGCCAATGAAACGTCGTAGATTTCAGTGCGACAACGGTACCTAAAAATAGCAACCCCACTCTAATGTCCTCGCATCAGCATCGTCACTGTCATCACTGTCCTAGACCCTGATTAGTCATCACATAGCTTAGCTATACAGGTTATCCTTCAGATGACCAATAGGTAGCTTTTCCTAATCAACTTCATCTACACTTCAACCACCAGCTTCTGGATCGCGTAGGCACCATAACATATGGTAGCTAGCGACTTGTCGATCAAAAACGACTCCATACACCATACCACACCATCGCCATCACACCATTGGCAACGGCCGTCAGAAGCACCCGAGAAGCTTCATATTCATCCCTTACACGAATGCTACGATCTCGAATGAGCTTGGTTGATACTCAACATGAAGGTCACCACTTCTACGACCGACGGCCGAGAGTTCACTCAGTCTTAAACCATCCTACTGCTTTATCCGATTCAATCCGATCCCCCATTGTACCGACCGATGCCGAAGGACGAATCGCGCTCCAAGCCGTTAGCCGACATAGACCTAGCCCTTCTAGGATACGATATGATACGATACCCTGATGCCATCGTGGGAACTCGTGGTTTGCCTAGGTATTGACCAGGCGCCTATTCGTCAAGATCTGACCGCGTTCCTGGGTCTAGCAGACTCAAAATCGCAAACCCAAAACTCGCATGCCCTCATACCGATTTCGGAATCACTACGAAGTCGACGACAAGACCACGCCCATACAGCCCATACAAAGCTCCACGTCTACTAAGATGGCAAGGCTACCGATATTCGAATACAAGTAAACCTAATCATAAACAAACTCGTTTCATTTCGGGCTGATGATGCGATCCGGTCGAGAGATTCATTCTGCCACCCGTCTCTCCAGCATTGAATCATCAAACGTAGACCACGAGAGAGACACGATATATGCACCAAGTGCAAGTCGGACCGGTTCATTTTCTGTTCTAGTTTGGAGAGTAAACCATTCTGACTCGCGCTGGAGACACGTCGCAAGAGCTTTGCCTACTCCTACACACCTTAATACTGACCCGAGCGCCGTAGTAGCATAATGCTTGACTGTAGATCCTACGAGGCGAGTGAAAAGCAACCGAGGAACAACGTCCAGTAGCATTGCCCAAGGAAAACAGGCATGGATGCTTTGAACCTCCCCGTGTTGGCCCCTCGAGGAAAATCAGCATACACATACCCTCCGCCTTTGTCAGAGGGGGTTGGGTATTTACTGATGTTGTAGAACCCGGTGAAGGCCCCAAAATTGATACAGGTAAGCTGGTGGCAGATAAGATAACCCGCGATGTCGGGGTGGTCTTCTGATAAGACAACTTCGATCGCGCACTAACACAAGACTTTCACCGCTCACAAACGCTGCAGCGGGTGAGCCTAGAGACAGGATCGTGGTTGTGGTTATAGTCCGGAGCGAACATCGTGACATCTTAAATGAGCTTAGAGTCTTGCAGAAGTCTCGGTGGAACATTTGGCAACGAACTGGGAAGGATTTGATGCAATTCCATAATTAGTAGTTACTTACTTACTACTTTCAGGTCTCACCTGGAATGGGATTAGAACAACCCTGCAGGCGACAAGTTCTTCAAGAAGCAGCAACGACAGACAGGCGGACAAAGTTCAGCCGGAGGAGCCTTATCACCAACCCCAGATTTATTGGGCGGTGCCAACCCTCTATTGAACAAGGGGATTTAGAGGACGTAGAAAGCAGGCTCGTCTGGATTAAAATTGAATGATCCCATTACGTCCGAGGCACTGGTCAGCCACTTCGACCTGTGAAATTGGCCTACTGTATGGGACTTTCCACCTACCATCAGATATTTATCCCAGGGCTATCCCAAGTTAGGTACTGGACTGGACCAACTTCTTCCCTACACTTCTCCTCTACACTTCTTTTCTCTACACTTTGAATACAACCAATAATACCATCTACGCCGCCATCTTTAATAACGGCAGATCTCCCTTCACGGCAAAACGACGCGCCGTTACTGTGTTCCACAGTAACGGCTCCTATATCTGCGACATCTCCGTTAGAAGTTAGTTTCTCGCTCCCAAGTGTGCCAATGCACGAAGGAAAAATATGTATTCAAGAGCCTTGATTTCATCCCTCCCCTGGAATTCCTCCCTGGCAAGTTTCCTTACAACTTGTCGCCGACCTCCCAAGCAACTACATCATCGGAGCTGATCCTCACACCAGCCTCGGATCTGTTCCATTGGGGAATTGACTATCCCCTATACACGTGTCAACAGCTACAACTTCAGCAGGGTCCCAACCTGCCATACCCTCCATCAGCGTCATACAAGTCGGAAGAGGCAGATAGCCACTTCAATTGGACTCCCTCAATTTTTCTCCTTTTGCGCTTCAGCCTAGCAATTACTACTCCATCGGCTCTGGCGTCGTCTATCTCGCACGAGGATTGGCTATATGAGTATAATATCAGCACACATCTCATATCATCACCTTTTGGCTGCATAGTACTATTACTATCATGAGTAGTGCTACAAATGGCGGCAACGAGGGAGGAAGCTTGCAGTTCCAACCGTCAGGAACAGCAACTACGAGCATCTCCAGGACAGCTTTTACGCTTACCCTTACCGTCAATATCTACCATTGAAACAACTGCGGCTCACTACACTCATCAACAGGAGAGTTGCCTGCCGGTTCATCGCCACATGGAGTCCGTGGATACGAAACAGAGAGAACATCTCTTATTTCCTCCTGGGCCCCTAGGCCTTATCAATATACCAACAGCAGAGAATTATTTCGGAACCATTCTTAGTAATAAGAGGTACCCAATATAATAGACTTCAATTATACCATACTTATAGAGGCGGGTAGCGCCATGTCGGCAAACCTCGCCTTGCCAGCTGTGCTAGGGTTGGTAGTAGCCGGCGCTGCTCAGGCTTGCCCTGCGATCTCTCGACTCCTCAGGGTCTACCGCACGCATTACGGGCCTTAAGTCGTGAGCCGGACCCCATGACAGAGACTACGGCATCTCCAGGATCACCACAGACGTCGGGCTTCCAACCTTTGGCTGACAACACTTCTTTCCCATCGCCACCTACACTCCCTCCCGCACCACGACGGAACCTCACCCGCCCAGCCCAACTACACAACACCAGCACTTACAACACCAGCACTCACAACACCAGCACTCACAACACCAGCACTCACAACACCAGCACTCACAACACCAGCAATCACAACAAAGGTATTGATTTAGGTCACCTGGCCAGGTTCTCCGGTAATTACCTGAGTCGGGCAGGCACGAGTGACAGTGCTTCCTCTCCGATACCCCTCAACGGTGGTTTCCACATAACTAGGTACCTACCTCCATCCCTTCTGCAACACTTCTCATCGCCACCCACACTCTCTTTCGCATCAGGACGGGAGCTCACTTAGCCTAATTACACAACAGATTGCCATAGGAGACGCCCCCGCTTCTGCCACCACAAGTTGCCAGTATTTCCAAAGATGGATCCAATCCTAGGTCCCACGGACGACGACCCGGCGCAATGGGGCATCGACCGTGTTATGAAAGAGTTCTGCACAGCCGAAGGGTCGTATGGCTTTTACGAATCCAACAGACTGCCTGCCAATCTTGATCAAAAACTACGTTACCATAAAATCGACGGCAACCAACTGGTCCACGTAACCACTAACAACATGCGGCATAAACTTCTTTTTGAGTCACTCTATCGATAAGTTTGCCCACAAGACGTTCCTCCTTGACTGCATATCGGAACTGCAGCATAAAAGCAGGGAATACAAAGAAAGCGCCAGGGAAGAAACAGCATCCTCAGCGAACGAGCAAAAGCAGGGTAAAGCAAAAGAGCTCTCTGCCACTGGCTATACTAATACGCCAGCAACAACCGTCGAACGTAGCGGATACGCTCTACAACCTATTGGGTATATATACTGTACTAGATATCCCAGGTCTATAGGATAGACTTGACTCTTCTTCTTCACCTTGAATACAACCTATCAAGCCATCTACTCCGCTATCTTTGACAACAACAAGACACAGGGCTCAGCTACAGCTAATAACGACGGCGCCCAAGCATAGCCAACGCACGTCTCGGGTCGGCGGGTACCTCCGAGATAGCGGCCTTGCGAATTATGGCATTCTCTATTACGACGAGCCTAATTCGGCTTCGAATTCCGAACCGCGTGGATTCAGCTTCCTGAATCAGGATATTGGGAATTACGTAGGGCACCAGCTACAGGTCAGCCGCCTCCTCAAGAGCGCCTGGCTGACGCGTCGTGGTACTGTACCTAAAGGACGCCATCGACAAAAACGACCGGCAGATAACTTCTACTCCACCTACTAGTCTATCACCTTTGGTTTTCGCTTTGATAATCTTTGTCATTGCGACCGCGCTAGTTGTTGGGATTATCCTAATCCTGACGGCGATAATTCTGATGGTGGCGTTTGTCCTCATCTACTGGTTGTACCAGATACTATTCTGGTTACTGGGCGACGCCGCCGACCTCGTCGCAATTCTGGCCTGGTGCCGTGGCTTTTGGGATTTCGAAATTGAGGACGGAGCCGTCGACGTGAAGGGCAATCCTCACCGAATTTAGGTTTTCTCGGTCGAGACCCGCTGCGCCGTCGCCGAGTTGTTAATCGACTTGGTTTTTTCATAGCGTTGACAATTTCGGTTTGGCCGTCGGATTCAGGGTGATACGCTGTCGAAGTGCTTAGCGTAACACCATCGAATTGGTAAGTGCTTCTAGGTTGCCTGCACCTTTTTTTCTCCTTCTCTGTTTTTCTCACTGCTGCTATAGGGGATACTTGTTCAGAAACAATGGATACGGGCCTGACTTTTGCATATGCCTACGCCCTTGTATACGCGACTTTTCCTGCGATGGGTGTGGCATAAGTTGGGGTTAAGAGAGGGTTAAGAGGGGGTTGAGAGAGGGTTAAAGGGGGGTTAAAAAGGGGTTAAAAGGGGGTTAATGAGGAGATTGGGTAAGCACGGGCTGATAGGGTATGCATTGCTACTCCTGCTTGACGGTGACTATATTATTTATGCTGTCAATATATAGGTCCTTTGGGCTCTTTTGCAGCTAAGGGGCTCAGGAATCAATAGATTACTTCGTTAGGTTTTACCTATTATTCTGATGTACTGATGTTCCTTATAATCTTTTTTATCTAACCATGACAGGCCTTTCTATTCACCCGGTGGCCACCATCAAGTGGGATATGCACTGAGCAGTCTACGTGGAAGCATGAAAAGTATAAAGCAAAAGTTTTGGGGGGCAATTAGGGCCACATCTTAAATATTAAACGCCGAAGATCTCTCCGTCTCCATTTGTATGAGAGCCACAGAATTTAGAACACCATATCTATATCTTTCACAACCTAACTATCTACGTAATACCATACCGCGGCCATACAACAGCCACCCCACGAGATTATCGCCACCCAGCCCTATACTCTTGCCGACCATCGCCCTCCATTGTGTGGTCCCCTCTATCTCTTCTCCACCGCCCGCTTTCACAATGCCACCGTGGCTCCTATATACAATTCTCGGTTATGGGTTGACGGTACTCATCCCGGTGTGCTCGGAAATCCGCAGCAGATATAGTGGCAATTATCGTCCGTCCAAGTCGTTGGACGAGCTATTCGAAGAACGGCGTATAAGAGACGCGAACTCCACGGCATGCCGCCAACCTTCACCCCCTGCGCGATCCGCCAGCAGCCACAGTTGCACATGTTGTTGCCGCTGTCCATGCCACAAAACTCCGCCGGACGGCCCGCCCCCTGCGTACGATACTATTTCCACGGGCATGTCGTCGTCACAAGCATTGCAACAACATCGGCGTCATTCTTCATGAACCATTCAGTGATGGCTGCTCACAATGCTAGTCATCTCGCTGCCGAATTTATGAAGCAACTTTGAGCCTCATGGCTCTAGCACTTTAAGGGATATATACGTCTATATCTACAGCGTTTTCTTTTCGAGCTAGTGTTATATGTCGCGGATAGGGCATTCGCGGCGCATCATCTTCTTCGTCATGTACGGTGTGCGTCAGGCAGCATTACTCGCTGCTACTGGTGGTCAAGAGCCAGTGTTACGGTACTGCTATATAGGTAGCTACAGACAGTCAAGTAATTACATAACTTGGCTATGTTCTACTTCTGTAGTGTGCCGGTATGGAGCTGCAGTCTATTCCATAACAGCAAGCCTCTTGTGGGACTACTCAATCCGTTCTGGGATATGGATGGCTCTTGCGCTACAGTCTGAAGAGATGTTGGCGCCTCAGCAATTTCAAGACAGAGTCCCAAGAATGTGGTGTGCTGTGGTTAGGGTTAATAAAACCTAAGAACCAACAAGCTTTTCCACTGGGTTTCGGCATGCGGAAGATACTATGCGGAAGAAAACAGCACCTCAACTATAATTAATCATCATCCACGTTATCTAAATGATAATATTTAACTTGCTCAATCTAAGTCTTTAGTGGCAACAGAATCCGGATTGTGGCTGACTCTCTCTACTCTTTTGAGAATCGAGATGTCAATATGTATGCAGTACAGCTTCGCGTCATAGTAATATGACGCGTAATTGCTACGGAACACACCGACGGCTCCTATATTCGCGACACTTCGATATTCACGCTGTAATATATTAATTGCTGGGTCGGTAACGTCACCAGCTCCTGCTGTTATATGTTTAGTTTTGTTTTTATTTCAGTCTGTAGCTTTGTGACCCATGTGTATGATGTGTAATAACAATGAGGTTAAGATGGCTTCTGTTGAAATCAACATTCAGCTAGTCCGAACATTTATTGAAGTTCGTTACCATATATGTATTTCCTTTTCAGGCCAACACGTGTCGACGTGGCAGGTTGCGCAGCCGTCATAAGTACTGGAGAGAGAAACAAAGGGAATTAATAGAAACGCATACAGATGTACCTCCAATGCAACTTATGTCTCACTTCGGTCTTGATGACCAGAGGAGAAACTCCCAAAACTTGAATATATTTACTTAGAAAAACTTCAGAACCCCTGAAGACACTGTGAGCAAAGCAGCTCACGTCCATTTTATAAATCTCCCGCGAAAGACGCCCCGCCGGCGTTCATATCAACGGCCATGCTGTGCTTGAGACCGCACACTTCGAACAGCTTGACAGGCGTAATGTGTGACGGGGTGCCGACGACACCCTCGTTCTTCAGCCGCAGTAGCGTCTCGCGGATAGCGATGTAGGCAGGGGCTATCGTGGCGAAGCTGAAGATCATGATGCGGAAGCCCATCTTGCGCGCCTCGTCGACGGTGATGAGGGGGCTCTTGCCGTTCTCGACGGAGTTGAGCAGCAGGGGCCAAGGAGCGAGGTCCTGCACGGCCTGAGCGGCCTGCTCCTTGGACGTGAAGCCCTCGAGCAGGCCGACGTCGGCGCCCTCGTCACGGGCCATGCGTAGCCGACGGATGCACTCGTCGTAGCCAAGCGACTGTAGGGCGTCCGTGCGTGCGATGAGCACGAAGTCGGATTGGAGACGCACTCGGGCACCGTGGGCTGCCCGGATACGGGCGATGTACTCGTCGATTGGCACGACCTTCTTTCCACCGAGGTGGCCGCAGCGCTTCATCAGCACTTGGTCTTCCAGGTGGGCACCTGCGACGCCGGAACGGATGTATTGCTCTACGGTACGAGCAGCCATGATAGGACCTGATGCAACAACCCTGTTAGTGCTTCTGGACTGGCAGCAAGATTCAGGCTAAGGACAGCTTTCATGATAGTCCTGAGGTATCATATGTGTGGAATTTTTTCTGTTAGAGGGGTTCTCACCTCCGTAACCGGTATCCATGTCGGCGATTAGGGGTGGGCCGAAGGGGTCGAGGTTCGCGATCATCTCAGCGTTCTCACGCATCTCGTGCAGCTGGGCGATGGCCAAATCGGGCTGCCCAAGACGGGAGGCTGTAGTTCCCGCACCGGTCTAAGAAAGAACAATGCATTAGGCGAAATGCCGGCAGTGCGTTTTCAACAGGAACAATGGGACCAAGGTATACTATTACGTACCATGTACATGGCATTGAATCCCAACTCAATGGCCGTCCTGGCTGAGAGGCCATCATAGACGCCAGGGCATATGATGAGTTCTTCCGTCTCGAAGAGCATCTTTCGTAGTTTCTTGGCCCCGGACATTGGCTGGCTGATGCTGGGGACGACATCATTGAGTGTTAACCACTGGTTCGAATGAGCAGCAGTTTCCTCCTTTTCAGCAAGACCATTTGGTGGGGTGTCTATGAAACCCTCACATGCTGAAGATGGCACTGTTGAGCTCTCAGACTCGACTTCAGTAGTGATAAGGGCAAGAACAGGCTTAAGTGGTTCAAGGTATGGGTTGGATTTGACATCTGTAGTAGCGGCCTCAATGACGATAGAAGACTGAATCTCGAGTTGGGACACTGGGTCCGTTGAGATAGCAGAGGGAGCCATTGTTTATTATAATAGGGTAGAGAAATAGAGTAGCAAGGCAAGCGTGGAGTGAAGATGCTATATGAGGATTGAACTCTGATCGTTGTGGCTTAGGAATCTGGCGTTGATGTCTCGGTCGATGAGCTATTATTTATATTCATTCCTGGAGCATTCCAAAGACTCGTCACCACAACAAACCCAAAGGCCAATCTTTTCTGCCGATCCAGTTGTCCGTAGTCCCCTCCGTCCTTGCTTCTTCTTACTGTGATTGTCGGTCGAAATGAACCAATCGACTTGGCGCATACGCCCTCCGTCTGCATTCTCGTAACCCAGCAGGCTGATATCAAGCGCCAAGGGGTATCGACAACATCTCGAAGCCCTCACATTCTTTTGTCAGCTGAACGAGTCCCGTTATTGGCGAACTTCTCGTCGATCCACACCGATCCTCGGTTTCCGAGTTGTAAGTCAACTAGACACCGTTATCGTGTACTCGGAGTTTCTGGGGGGGTTTTTTTTTTCCAAATAATCATGACTATTGTAAACTTGTGTGCATTCTGTATCTCGACATATTGTAGACCTGGATCAAATGGAATTAGATGTTTGCTAGACCTTGTACACGAAGAGTTCGTATGGTGTACGGTGCTGTAACCACACGACACTCACATAGTCTTCAACACGTTCATATGACAGTAGACACTCTTCGAAGCGCTTGGCCCAAACTTCGGCCGGAGGATACATAACACATGGACAGTCTGGGTAAGCTTGGATACTACCATTAAAGTGGAACTTGTGAGCGAGTTGGTGTCCAAGTTGCATCGCTGCGGATCTATCCGGAGTTGGCAAGCCACGACGCCGTCCCGTCTGCTATTAGCCTCCCGCGGAGCTGCTCATCCTAGATTGGTTTCACCAGGGCGCCAGGAAGTCTCGATATATCGTGCTGGATGAGAGTAATGCCGTCTTATCTCTCGAAATCGGACAGGCAGCCTTCCTCATCCACATGTCCTGTAACCGAGCTGAACTTGGCTCGATAAGATAGTGTCATTGAGCATGTTTTCCGCGGGCGGCCTCTTTCCTGGACGGCTACACAAGATCCTTAATGCCGAACCAAGAAATGTTGGTCGCAGAATGTTGCCACGGCCAAGTCGGACGAATTCTGTAAGCCTCGTTACAAGATCTGAGGTTGCAAATACATTTAACATCATAAGACCTGTATGCAACGTGACAGGTCGGAATGCAAGTATCTCAAGCGCGGGCGTTCACCGCACCGACTCTATAGGGGGAGCTAGGCTGACTTAAGTGGCTCGCAGCAACAATACAAATTCGGCTCGGTGTATTTCGTGAATGCAAGCATATGCATATTGCCTAAGAAGTCGTCGTCTTCTTCTTTCCCTCCCCTAGAGAAAGGCGGCCAAGGCTGATGATAGCCATGTGTCTAGGCGGCGCGAAAAGTCAGCAAGCTATGACCATCCTCCTTTTCACAATGGTACTCGTCGAAACGAAGGGGGGAATAGTACGTAACGCCTCCTCAGAATTCTCACAGCCGTCGATTTCTTTTCGAAAGATCGCACCAAGTGATTTCCTAATGTTCGGAGAATTGTTTTGCAACTGACTCCTCCTGAAAATAAGAGTACCTACATGCATTAAAATCCTAGCCTCTTGGCTCAAGCCGACTCTGCGGCCTTATCCGCTATCATGAGGAATACCCAAACGCCCAAGACGAGCCAAGATGCTTGGATAAAAGCCATATTTTTCTTCTTCTTCCTCGCATTCTTCATTTTTATACTCTTTTGTAATTGGTGTGCATGACGAGCCGCCGGTATCAGCCCCTGTTCAGTCAAAAGAGAAATTTATATCCACACCTCGTCACCTTGGCAATCTGGGCGCGCGGTGGAATTGCCGATGATCTCAAGCCATGCTTCTCTTTTAGGATCAGGTGGCTGGCATCTGGTGGCCAAGCGTTATCATCGAGTCGTATGCGGCCATGAGCTAAAGGCTACAACAATCATGAGCATGGGCATCGTGATTGGGCTTCGTCGTTCCTGATGCAAGTAGCGTTAGGAGTGTATCACCCAAAATCTACCAGCATTGGTCCATTTCTACAAGCGACTAATTCAATCGGCGATGGTATGCAAGTCAGATGCCGACCAAACAACGGCATCACATGTCCCCCTTTGCGTACTGTGTAGTAAACACGCTTCAGCTTAGGTTAGGGATCTTCGTCTGGGCTGTGATGGTTACCTACATAGTATTGATGTGAGAGATTCTAGCAGCGGCTCAACCTAGTTGATTCTGTCTACTATACTGGGGCGCTTATGTTACAAACTTAGGCTAACCGGTACCCCTGATATGGTAAATGAGAGAACGGGGGAGATAGGAGAGAAGCTCATCAGGGGGGGTAGCTGGAATACAATGTCATTGCCATGGCCACAGTTCCTGCTGCTCTCCCCCTATATACCCACATGCGATTCTGCTCTCGAAGATATCCCTGTGGCTAGGCATGCAGTGATCTCCGTCATGACTACAACGGCTGCCTGTCAGTTCGTGCATATCCCGGTGGACGGACCAGCGCCTCGCATTGGGCCAAGCCACCTTTTTATGTCCCAAGACCGCCGAAGTTGTCCCGTCCAGGGTGTTCGCGAGAGGAACCGCTGTGGCCAAGAGCAAGTAGCCCATTTCCCACGATCTCGGCGTGGTCTCGGCGCTCCGGATCCGGGTCGGGCCAGCGGGCCGCTCTAGGATGCGGCAGCCACAGGAAAGGGGCCCCTTTAGAAAGAGGCTCTATGACCGGGCCAGTGGGTACGGAGTCGCTGGTGGCAGAAACGCGAGAACCGATTCGCTGAAGATGCTATCTCAACCTAGCGTATGCTAAAAGATACCGGCTCGTAACGTCTTGGAAAGTGGATAAGACCCTCTTTTTCTCATCTCTTTGACAATATCTCTACTATCTAACCTAGATACCTAAGTAGGTATACCAATATAGATATGTCTTGGACACGCTAGGAACTTGGCTGCAGTGCCTGTTGGCGTCCGTATCTGATAACTCGATCTTCCCGGATTTCCAGCAGCGTCTCAATCGCGCACGGTTTGGAATGGTACCTCGACGTGCATTAATTATACTCTTATACAGCTTCTTCGGAGTGAGGGATTTCTATCGCAGCTCGCATGTAATGGGTTTAATTTGTCAATATTGGCTATTGTTCCGATTACGGTCCGGTGTATACTAAGAAACAATAGCATAGTAAGAAAGAAACGCCTTTTGTACCTTTTGTCTTTCCAGGCCGGGTGTTGGCGTCAATCACGCGACTTTCCCGTCAGCCGCCTCATTTCGTCGCGCCTCGGCGCCTCCCTTTTTCTACAGAAGAAAAAAAAGGTGTATTGCCTGCTCGCTGGTATTTCTTCTCCCACCCTTGATCGAGTGCTCGACCTTTTTATTCGCCCCCCCCAATTCAGTTTTGAGTTCAATTACCATTCACGACACGCGCTCTAAGCCCTACTATAATTATAATTTCAATTATAATGCTGTTAGACGAAGAGAAGGCTGCGCCGCCACCGCAAAAACCAATAAACACCTCATCGGGTAGCAGCTCGTCCGAACATCTCGACGACACGAAACACAGATCTAGTTTTCTTAGCAAGTTTTCCGACGACCTAGATCCGCGCTTCGTCTATTTACCTCTGCTCGTCTGCTGTTTTGCCACGGGCCTCACCGATGGCACACTTTACAATGGTGTGTGATCATTATTGTTTTAATAGAAACAAATCATGGGGGATTAAAATTTACCTATTGAATTGAGTAGCTAACAGTCCACTCTAGCGTATGGCACTTTCGTGTCTATGCAAACTGGTAAGTACACTCCCTTTCCGAACCAGCTGACGGATGAGCAGAGAAAAGACTAATTTTCAACGCCACTGACTAATTATCTAGGCAATACCGTTTTCGTAGCCCTGGGCACATCGGGACAAAACAACAGGCCGTTTGGATGGGCTCGTTCTCGTAAGCGACTACCTTTCACACCCGCTTCTTCTTGAAATTTGGTTTACTCTCTTTTCTTTTTTTCTTAAAACAAAACAAAATTCAGAGTAAGAGGGAAAGAAATCATTGGCCCATCGTTAAAATTACAAGGGCGGACTATAGTAGAGAGGGAAAATGAGCGATTGTGTTTCGTTTCATTTCATGCTTCCTTTAGAGCAACTGCCAACTATTGACCTCAGTGAGAATAATAAAACAAGCTAACGCGAGATAAAACAAGTGACGTCCATCGGCTCCTTCATAGTAGGCTGCGTAGTCTTCTCGCGGTTCCACGCGCTCGTCGGGCGCGGCCGCCAGCGGCGCACCGTCTTCATCTCGTTCCTGGTGCAGACCATCTTCGTAGCGCTGGCCGCGGGCATCGTGCAGGGCGGGCTCATCGACGGCCGGTACCCGTCGCGGCGGGACCCGGCGGACGTCGACTTCGCCGAGCTCGCGCCCATCGCGCTGCTCTCCTTCCAGGCGGCCGGCCAGATCGTCAACAGCCGCGGGCTGGGCGTCGCCGAGGTGCCGACCGTCGTCATCACGACGCTGCTCTGCGACCTCGTCAGCGACCCCGCCATCTTCGCCCCCTTCACCGCCAACCCGAAGCGGAACAAGCGCGCCGCCGCCTTCATCCTCACCCTCGTCGGCGCCATCGCCGGCGGCTTCATCTCCAAGGCCACGGGCCTCGTGCAGAACAGCTTGTGGCTCGTCGCGGCGCTCAAGCTTGCCATCACCGTCTTCTGGTTCTTCTGCGGCAAGGAGAAGAAGTCGTAGCTGGTTCGGCTGAACTAGCCTGAATAATAATCTTCGACAGTCGAAAGAAATACTGACTAAAGTACTTACCAGCGAAATAGTCGCGGCGAGGGAAAATACGTGATAGATTACAAGGTCCTGGGGCTTATCATAGAAATCGGGGAAATCATGAGGAATAATGAGCGTTATGGTCACTTATAGAATTCGCAGTTTCTCTAGAGCATTTAAGACAAATCTTGCTGGATCACATTCCATCATACCCGGGAACACCCGCATCGTGCTTCTTTTTGGCTCACCTTTAGCTCGCCATCGGTTCAATAATGTAGGTACATACGTCACATCACGTCACTTGTTACTTCGTACAACTCGCCAGTTCCTCCTCCACATACCATCCCACCCGTAATAACATCTTCTCCCAACATAGCCCAGATCCAGACACCGAATTTAAGTACAGTGATGCCAACGCCAAAAGGTGAAACACAAACCGTTGGGAATCCTAAAAACCAAACATCCACGGCCTTACCCGTTCCCCCAACATACTTTTTTCCTACAGTATAGTATGTTCCGTTTCGTGAGCGCCGGCAAGGTCTCGATCTATTCGTCCAACACGCTATACCGCGAGTACCTCTGCGCGGACCCCGCCATGCCCTCCTCGGCGGCCCGTCCGCTTACCTTGCGCCGATATCCCAGGTTCGCAGCGCTGCCAAGATCATAGTCGTTCCCAGACGAGACCTGCCGTCCCGCCGTGCCCTTGGCCTCCTTCTTTTCTTCGCCGTACATGATAGGCGGCGTGGCGCTCTTCAGCTCGCCGTATGGCTTTGAGTAGAATTGCTCGTCGGCCTGGATCGATGAGGTCCTGTCTCCCTTGCTGCGACCCCAGGTCCCGAGGATTGTCGGCCGACGTGCTGGAGCTGGAGCTGGAGCGGACTGGGCGTCCGCGATGTCCTGGCTGCCACTCACGCTACGGCGGTTCGAGCTCATCTCGGCGAGCACTGGCTGGGAGTTGCGGAGCTTGAAGGGCGTCTTTTGCCGCGGCACGCTCTCGACTACTTGCGGGATCTTTGAAGGGGAGGGGTTCAGACGCAATGGGTTGGGATGCATGTTGCCAACGACGTCGATAGGACCGTCATCGTCTTCGAAATCCGATATGTCATCGGGCCGCATCGCGTTCTCCCGCTCCGAATCAGACCCATCATCTCCATACCGCTGATTCAGCGCCTCGTAAGCCTTGGAACGCTCTACCGCCGTGCGCTCCTTTGCGTCTATGGCACGCTGTCGATGTTGCGTGCGGCTGACGAGCGACTCCGAGGCATACCACGATTCCGTGAATCTCGTGACCCGCGTTGGCGAGGCGTTTGTGGGCTGCGCGTTAACCGCGCTGCTAGGCCGCGAGGAGGAGGGCGAGGCCATGCTGTGCACCGGGATCTCCGAGTAGCTACCGCGCTGCGCTGGCTTCGTGTTTGACTTGCGCTTCTGCTCCGTGAGGGAGGCGGCGCTGTTACGAGGCGAATTGCCAGGCGTAATCTGGTATTGCCTGCTGGGTAGGTCGCCGCGAGAATCGCGTTTCGACGAGGCGAATGAGTCGCGCGAGCCACTGCGCGTGTGCATGAAAGGGATGCTCGGCGGCCTTGACAAATCTTCATACGGCGCTCCAGAGCTACGGTGGTCCTCGAGGGGCGTCGATAAACGCTTGCTCTCCTCCGACATGACAGTGTAACTGCTTGCCACCGACGACTTGTTGCGTTTGTGCTTCGTGCGAGATGTCAAGTTACTTTCGAGTGGGTTCATGTCAGGCGGCATGTTAACTATACGTCTGAACATCAGAGCCAAGTAGATGGATATGCCGAGAGATACGCCGTGCATTCCGATTGCGGCGAGAAGGCCGTAGTACTCGGACTTGATGAAGATTGGGAGCAGGTCCTTGTTTTCCACGATCGTATCCCAGTTGCTGCTTTCCCTAAGTACCGTGACGGCCCCAAAAGCGTAGAAAGGCAGGATGGCCAGATCAGTAATAGAAGCAAACACCTGGTACGCAGCCGAGGAAGCGGGTGGCCTCGCTCGCGCGGGTCTAGCAAGATGTAAGATGGCGTATGCGCTACAGATGACGATAACGCCGGGCTAAGAGCCAAGATTAGATTCATATTGTCAGTTTCACAAGGCAATCGGGGTAACTATACCGCGACACGTAAGATCCAAGATGTTAGCGACGGCACCTTGGAGATGAGAATCATGAGAGCCAGGAGACCGGCGCCGGCGATCAGTTCGAGGGCTCGCAACGCGAGCTGCAGGTATCTCGACCATCTGATCAGCCATTTTGTGGTGTCACTCATAGGCCGGAAGTTGTATGTGCGGCCTGAAGGCACCATATGAGCACTGCGATGACAAAATATCAGCTACGAAAGACCCAAAAAGCATGCCGTAGAGTGGCGGGGACTTACTCTGGATGTCTGTTGAAAGACACGAGGGGACCCTTCTTCTTGGGCTTCTTAGGTTTCACCTCCCAGCTGGCCCTCGTCACAGCCTTAGGGTCGAATTCCTTCTCTGGTATATTGGAATCGCGACGGCCCGAGTCGTACATATACGGCTGTTGAACCCCCATATCTGCGAATATTGGTCCCTATACCAGCGAGGCCAGCCAGACTCTTGTCGCAATATGGAGGAAGAGGAAAACAAGTCGAAGAGAAAAAAAATGACTGGGCTGGCTACCTGTTTGCTGTAGAGACCGCGAAATAAAGAACTGTTTACGTTGCGGGAGGACAGCTGAATTACTATATTGCTGTGACGTCGGCTGCCGCACGCTAGCGGGTTGTGTGATACAGAATAGGCGCCCTCGGACGTTGATTTGTTGCCTAATCGGGGTTGAGTGTGGTCTCCATGGCAACAACCCATCATTAGACTGGAACCATCCCAGCCTCGATGCAGGTACCTGGAGGCTGGATATAATTATAGGCCTACGCTACCTATATGGAGGTTAGGCCAGGTTGACAATTCGAGATTATATCCGACCCATGAAATGTGAAATGTTGCATTGCTCTTGGTATTAGGTATCTGGATCTAGCTTCAAGTTCCGACTCGCGGTTAACAACCAAATGCAAACCCATTTACACCAAGTACCTACTTACTTAAAGTAAGGATAGTACAGTTAGGATACGGTGTATGAGCGATGGACGTAGGTATTTAAGGCCTGAGATATGGTGGTGTAGCGCATGGTAAATACAGTGCGAAAACTATACCCAGTAACTGGAAAAATCGGCCAAGTCCGTACCTAATTGTAGCGTTGCGAGCGAGTATCAAAATACCTACATTGCTGAGACAATACCTACCTTGGCGGTTGATAAATCCACGTAGAAATCTCCTCTTTTCAAGCCTTCTTATTTCTTTTTCCGGCATGATTTCTGTTTCGAGAACACCCAATGTCATCACTCGTTAAATCATGGCTCTGCAGTGCCTGCTTGCGTAGGGTCGTGAGGAGAGACCCCTCCCAGCTTACACATTCGTCATCCATCGTAAGCCGAGGACGACAACGCCTATATACCACGACAGCTAGTCATAATGACCGGCCTTTTCGCCTGGCCGTCGTCGGCTCCGGCCCCGCCGGCTTCTATACGGCGTACAGGGTCATGTCGCAGATGCAGGAAGCCATGGTAGACATGTTTGAGGCGTTGCCGGTGCCCTTCGGCCTCGTGCGATTCGGCGTCGCGCCGGACCATCCCGAAGTCAAGGTATGCCATGCCACGATGCAACCCGCAACCCGCAAGCAGCAGCATGAACCCCGCCGAGCGGCGATCGGCTGACCGGGACACCACCGCTAGAACTGCCAAGACAAGTTTGAGGAGGTGGCCAGCTCGCGGGACTTCACCTTCGTCGGCAACGTGGCCGTCGGGAATGCGGGCGACCACTTCCAGGGCTGCACGGTCCCGCTGGCGTCGGTGATGCGCCACTACGACGCCGTGGTGTTCGCGTACGGCGCCTCGGAGGACAAGAAGCTGGGCATCCCGAACGAGTCGGCGCTGAAGGGCATCTACTCGGCGCGCGAGTTCGTCGGCTGGTACAACGGGTTGCCCGAGTACGCCGACCTGGCCCCGGATCTGACGCAGGGCGACGAGGCCGTCATCATCGGCCAGGGCAACGTCGCGCTGGACGTCGCGAGGATGATGCTGGAGAACGTCGACGTGCTGCGGAAGTCGGACATCACCGAGTCCGCCATCGAGACGCTGTCCAAGAGCCGCGTCAAGCGGGTGCACATAGTCGGGCGGAGAGGTCCGATGCAGGTGTGTTTCCTCTAAATAAATAAAAAATCGGACGCTCACTTCGTTTTCTATCAGCGGTTTTAACTAATTTTCTTTTCCCAGGTGGCCTTTACGATCAAGGAGGCTCGAGAGTTGATGAAGTTGCAGGCGGTCTGGTACCACCCCATCGACATGAATCTTCTCCAAGGCGAGATATCCAAGCTGCCTCGCGCTCGGCGGCGGCTGATGGAGCTCTTGATAAAGGGCTCGACGAGCCGGCCTGAGCATTCGACCAAGTCGTGGTCGCTCGATTTCTGTCTATCGCCCACGGGGTTCACCGGCACGCCAGACGGCAGGGTGCAGAGCACGACGTTTGAGCGGACCTTGCTCTCCTCGCCCTCCGATCCCGCGTCCGGCATTCAAAGTACAGGCGAGACTGTAGATATTCCATCGTCGGTAGTATTCCGGTCGGTTGGCTACAAGTCGGTTGCCCTGCCTGGTTTCGCCGAGGCGGGGATACTCTTCGACGACAGAAAGGGCGTGATTCGGAATGATGGATTTGGCCGCGTCCTGCAGATGTCCCCATACAATGTAGAAGCAAATAATGAAACGACTGTGCTGCCCGGGGTATACTGCGCTGGATGGGTAAAGAGGGGCCCGACCGGCGCTATCGCCTCGACAATGGAGGATGCATTCTCGACGGGCGACGCCATCGTCGCAGACTGGATTGCCGAAGCCCCCTTCCTAAATTCGGAGAACTGTTATGGCTGGGAAGGGTTGCGCGCCGAGCTCGACCAGGACAGATGCCGAGTCATTCGGTGGGAGGACTGGAAGAGGATCGACCAGGCGGAGAGAGAACGCGGCATGTTAGTTGGAAAGGAGAGAGAGAAATTCACAAGCACGCGGGAGATGCTGGCTGCCAGTATCTAAAGATTAAGAATCATATGTGTGTATACTACAGTTTGTATTAACAACATCATATTATTTATTTATCTTCCATTGTCTTAACTATGAGTTCTTCAACTTCTCCGTCAACTCTGGAACCTTGTCAAATAGATCACCGACCAACCCCACATCAGCGACCTGGAATATCGGCGCGTCGGGATCCTTGTTGATGGCCGCGATGACCTTGCTATCCTTCATGCCGGCGAGATGCTGGATCGCGCCGGAAATGCCTACGGCCATATACAGCTGCGGCGCCACGACCTTGCCCGTCTGGCCGACTTGTAAGCTGTTATCCGCATACCCGCTGTCCACCGCCGCGCGAGAGGCGCCGATGGCGGCGCCAATCGAGTCCGCAAGCGGCTCCATGATCCTGTCGAACTCCGCCTTGGACTTCAAGCCGCGCCCGCCGGAGACGACTCTGCCGGCGGTCGCCAGCTCCGGACGGTCTGATTTCGCCAGGTCCTCCGAGACCCATTCGGCCGACGCCTCCGACTTGGGATCGACGCCGTCCTCCACGGTCGCCGAGCCGCCCTGCGCCTCGGCGGCGGGGAACGCGGTCCCCCGGATGGTTATGACCTTGACGGGATCGGACGACTCGACCGTGGCGATGGCGTTCCCGGCGTAGATGGGCCGCACGAAGGTGTTCTCGTTCTCGACGGCGGTGATGTCGGAGATCTGCTGCGAGTCCAGCAGCGCGGCGACGCGGGGCATCAGGTTCTTCCCGAAGGCGGTGTGTCCGGCGATGACGTGCGTGTAGCCCCCCTTCTTGACGTTCTCGACTATCAAGGGGGCATAGTTCTCTGGGAGACCCTATAGAGGCGCGGGGGAGGTAAGTCTAGGTCAGGCCGAGAGCGTAGGCTCCGCGCAGACGAGGGAGGGCGATGTGACGGGCCGTGTTTACCTTGTCGTACGCCGCGTTTTCCACGGCGATGATCTTCTCGACGCCCTCTGCCTTGGCGGCTGCCTCTGCGACCGGCTTGATATTGCTCCCGGCGACGAAAGCATGGACCGATCCTCCCAGCTTCCGAGCCGCCGTGATCGCGCTCAACGAGCCGTGGTTGAGCTGGCCATCCCGCTGTTCGAGTATGGCCAATGACGAGAGTAACCTCTGGAGAGCTGATCGACTGAGAGGGCTAGTAAAGGCCGAGGTACTTGTAGATGGGGACAGGGACGTAACACCGCGAAGGGCGGTTCTTCTGGCTGCTGAAAACATTATTTTCTTTTCCTTTTCTCGGCTGCAGGAGTATTGGGTATCGATAGGTATCGCTTGTGTCAATGTTGCTCTTTAAAGAACCATGGATCTCGAGGTCGATGCTCGTCAATTCGTCGCCATTGACAGATGATACCTGCACGCATGAGCACGGCACATATTCTCGAGCTCCGGCTGTCCACGGCCCGCGTTCGGCCATTGCGAGGCCCACCGATGCAAGATACTGCTAAGCTACGGTAGGGTACAGTGTTGTAGGTACCTGTACAGTGCACGTGATTCGACGTTTTGACCGGTGCTGTACAAACTCTGAATCTTACGAAGGTACCTACAGTGCATGTATGTATCTATGATGTATCCACTAGTACTCAGGTGCTGTAACAATAGCAGTGGCACATACCTAATCGGTACCTAGACTGAGTTTAGATCAGAAATCAGCTCCCCAGGACAGACCCGGGTCTCTTGGCCCCAGCTACTTACAGCGTCTCAACCGCGCTGAATTTATTTCTCCAACCAAACACGCGGTTGACCCCAGCCTCATCGCATTTCGAGCTCAAGATTCCATCAACCCACAATCACCCACCCAGCCACGGAGGCTGCTATTGCCCACCACAGCCTCTCCGCCCCTGAATGACTTGGCACATATAGGATTTAGGAACCGCGATACCGCGACGACGCGCCACCCGAATCCGATCTGAATCCGAGTGGTCTCCCTATTGGTTTCTCCTTGTTGGTTTCTCCTGTTGGCTTTTCTTGTCGGTTCCTCTTCTTTCGCTTCTCGCCGCGGCGCCCTGTATCCACGCCATTTCCACGGTGAGCCTCAGTATCGCCCGTGATGGAGGAACACACCAAATACGCATCTTCAGCAAATGGGACGTCGCCTGGCGGCAATCCCATCCCAGCGCAATCCGCCCCTGCAGCGCCTGCACAGGCTGATGGTGAGTTTTCGGACCTCTCTCTCCCTGTCCCTGTTCGTTGGTGCTGCCTCAGACAAAGGTCGGAGACTGATGCGCCGAGTAGATGTCCACATGTCCGAGGTCCCGTCGATCGAGCCGGCCATCAAGCAAGATAGTACTACGCCTGCGCCTACGGGTACTTCAGATAATCCCCTCGATGCGCCTCCTGCACCACCCGCTGAATCCACTCTAGCCAAGGAAGACGAGGAGATGGGCGAGGCGCCCCCCGTGTCCAAGGGCGGGGACCAGGCAGGAAAGGACGGGGAAGACGTGGCCGTGGGTGCCGAGGGCGCGGGGCAGGAGGCCAAGTCCAAGGAGAGCATCGAAAACGCTGCACGCGAACACCTCATCTCCCAGACCCACGCCATCGTGCTTCCGAGCTACAGCACCTGGTTCGATATGAACGAGATCAACAACATCGAGCGTAAGGCACTGCCCGAGTTCTTCAACAGCCGGAATCGCAGCAAGACACCACACGTCTACAAGGATTACCGCGACTTCATGATCAACACCTATCGACTAAACCCGGTCGAATATCTGACCGTCACGGCATGCCGGCGCAATCTGGCCGGTGACGTATGTGCCATAATGCGAGTCCATGCCTTCCTCGAGCAATGGGGCTTGATCAATTACCAGGTATGATTCACCACAAAACATCGGTATATCTTGTGACTCATGTACTCACGACATGTAGGTCGACGCGGATCAGCGGCCTTCACAGGTCGGGCCCCCGTTCACTGGGCATTTCAAAGTCATCTGTGATACGCCTCGCGGACTCCAGCCTTGGCAACCTGCGGCAGATCCCATTCTGCTCGAAGGCAAGAGGCACCAGGATACTGAACAGAAGGCTCATGCGGTGGCCACTGCTGCTGGAGAGCGAAATCTCGAGATTGGCCGCAACATTTACGAAGCTACCGCAAAAGGAACCAAGCTCACCAAGACGGAGAATAAGCCGAATGGCGAATCTATTGCCAATGGTAACACGGGCACCGCCGGCGGCATAGATGAGGCTCTGAAGGGGCCTGTCGCCAAGGTGTACTGCCAGAACTGTGGAATCGACTGCACTCGTGTCTACTACCACCTCCCCGAAGCAAAATCTGCGGATAAGACGAAGCATGACGTGTGCCCGACCTGCTACTTGGAGGGGCGCATACCCAACAATCAGACCAACACTCAATTCGTGCGTATGGAAAACAAATCGTACTCGACCATCCTGGACCGTGATGCGCCGTGGAGCGATGCAGAAATTCTCAGACTGCTTGAAGGACTGGAGAAATACGACGACGACTGGGCTGAAATCGCTGATCATGTTGGGACTCGGACCAGGGAGGAATGCGTACTGCAGTTTCTCCAGTTGGATATTGAGGACAAATATCTCGACTCCGAAGCACCTGTTCAAGCTCCGATAGGCTTGTCTATGCTAGGGGCCCAGGGTGGTTTCCTGCCATTCAGCCAGGCCGATAATCCCGTCATGTCGGTTATAGGCTTCCTTGCCAGTCTTGCCGATCCGAAAACGACGGCAGCTGCTGCGAAAAGGTCAGTAGAGGAGCTTCAGCTTGGACTCCGTAAGCGAATTGAAGGCAGCGATGTGGCCAAGGTGAATGGAAAGGGCAAAGAGAAAGAAAACGACTCGATGGAGATTGACATTCATCAAGAAACAACGACCACTACCACGACCACCACGACAACAACTACCAATGCTGTTGCGAGCATACCACTAGCGGCTATGGGTGCTAGAGCTGGCGGCTTGGCATCTCACGAAGAACGAGAGATGACTCGTCTTCTATCTGCTGCGGTCAATGTCACTCTCCAAAAGATGGAGTTAAAACTCAAGTATTTCGACGAGATGGAGGGCATTCTCCAGGCTGAGCGGCGCGAGCTCGAGCGAGGCAGGCAGCAACTGTTCCTAGACCGCCTAGCATTCAGAAGGCGAGTCCGTGAAACTCAAGACGGCCTGAGATCTGGCGATTTCAAAGCTGCCGAGATCAATGGTAGCGGTCTGACATTTACGTCTACCCCAGCCGTGGGTGCTGTTCAGCCTCTAAGCCGTGACGGAAATATCAAGAGCTATGAAGCCGCCTAGAGAGCGGCGAGGTTCAGTTATAATCCGCCCATTAACGGGGGCGTGGGCACGAACGGTATGGGGTAAAGCGGCGAACCACGGGATTTTGCGAGGGATAGGCCGGGCTTGTATTTGAAATGTTTTTATCCCCTTCACTGGCGTTTGATATGGGCCAATACACTCTAGGGTTTCCCGGTCTGTGAGAGATAGTGTCATCAATAAAATGTATCACCACCGTGAAACCGTCCTTTGCTGATGAGCTTTCTGTCTATTGGCACTATTCACTTGAGTGGAAATGTCTAACCAAGTCAGCGAAACTAATAGTTGCAGATCGAGTATGTTTTTCCATTCCGAGCATGTAAATTGCCTCTTGATGTACTACACTAGAATAGTTATAGAGCATGGCATCTCGACGCGTCTCACCCATGTATTAGCAAATGCAATTCGCTCTACAAATTGTCTTCCAGTAGGTTTATAAGTACACTACTTTCCGAGGTCCTCACCCTCCATTCTCTCGCTTCTCACACCATCCTAGGCTCGCTCGCTGCTTTCTTGTACATCTGACCTTTCTATTCGATCAAACTTTACTTTCTCCTCAAGTTCGGCTTTTGCGACGCCTAGGTCTCGAGTCCCCGTCATCGTCGTCGCCACGAAGCACAGCCCAAAGCCTTGTCTCAGCATCCGCGCTAGCCTGTGAATCCAGCCGCTCCGCGTCCCGCTCCAGTCTATGTTCGGCGCGGATCCGAGTTTTTAACGCCTGTCGCGATGATGTCGCGCCGGTAGACACTAGGGATAGCATTGCTTCTTCTAGATCCTGCTCTATGGCGACCGGGTCTAGATCGTTGTCCGACTCACCCTGGGCCTGGGGGGGTTCTTGTTGGTCTTCCATTCTGACGTCGCTTTCGTGTTGGTCGTCGTTTTCTTCGGGATCGTGTTCGCCTTGTCCTTCGTCACCTGTGTCCTCTTCGGAATCATCGGCTATGGATTCGGAGGTAGTTTCGGGGGTTTTAGACCTGCTGCGCGTAGTATCGGCTGCCGGGTAACCAAGTGCGGCTTCGACTTCGTCGTAGCTCATAATTTCGTAGTCGTCCTCATCACTGTCTTCTATGTCTTCTTCCGCCCCTTCAATACCCTCAGCCTCGGTATCCAGGGCACCCAATTCGCCATCTCCGTCTATGTCCTCGCCACTATCCATACCCACACCTTCATTCTCTTGATCAGACAGGTCATCCTCCCTAACCTCACCGTTCACGACATTAAGACGCAGTCTCCTCGCACAGCGCGCCCAGAACTCCCTCGAATTCCGTTTCATACCTAGCGACGAAGCTGCCGCGACGACATCCTCGACTCGAATTATAGGCTTCACGCGCCTCGGCGCATCGCCAAAGCCGTTCTTGCGATTGCGGGACTCCGCCATGTACGTAGCGGCCAATAGCAAGCGCTTGACGATGCCGACCACGAGTCCTTGGAAGTGCGCGAGCGCCGTGGCTCGTATCGCAGGTGGTTCGTGCCCCTCGGACACGGAGCGCCAGTTACCGTCCGAGGCGGCCGAGTTCATGAAAACGCGATCAGACAGACGGATCCAGTTCTCGAGGCAGAAGAGCTCCAGGAACGGCATCTCGTCCAATATCTTAGCTCTCTCCCTCTTTTTCGCCTTCGTCAGCTGCGCCCGTTCCTTCTCTCCGTCTCCTTCGCCTGCCCGCCGTTCCTCCCGTCCACCATGAAGCGACTCCTCGACGCCCCGCGCCAGGGCCGCCGTGACGCGCCACCGCGGGCCCCAGCGCTTCCTCTCCACCTCCACCTCGTAGCTCTCCTGCAGCGAGGACAGCGCGTCCGCAGCCGCCTCCAGCGCGCCGTCGCACTCGGCGCCGATCTCCACGGCCGCGGGGACATCGACGGGTCGCAGGGCGCCGCCCTTCTCCCTCCTCCTCCTCCCCTTCCCCTTCCCCTTCTCCTCGCTGTCGCGCTGGCGCTTCGCGGCCGTCTCGAGGAGGGCGAGGTACTGCTGGACCTCTACTTCGCTCTTCGTCGCGATCCGCGCGGACACCGCGCCCTCCGCCTCGTCCTCCCCGCCTCGCCGGCTCAGCGCCGCGAAGAGGAGGTTTCTCTCCGCCGCGCTCCATCCCACCGCGCCGATCTGCGTGTCCTCCGACACCGGGTCGGCGACGAGGCCCGACGCCGCGTCTTGGATATCTCGGTTCAGGAGCTTCAGGTACGCGGCGTTGAAATCCCCCTTTGCGCGCTTGCGCGCTGGTGGTGGCGGTCCCGCGGGCGCGATCACGAGGCCCTCTGCCTCTGCCTCTGTCTCTGCCCGCCGCTTCCTGCGGATGGGGAGCGTCTGATGTGTTGGCGAGGCGGCCGGGGCGTTGTTTGAGGATTCATCATCATCTTCGCTGTCTGGTGCGCGATAGTCGGAGTCGGAGTCTGTGTTCATGATCCCTTGTTCTTCTTAATCATAGGTGTTGTCTATGATGATGCATGTAGACGGTACTTATGCGTTTATACCGTATTCGCAGCTGCACCTAATCACCGAAAATTAGGCCGTAGGTAGCTTACAACTGATGGTCTCCGGCCCGTGTTTGGAGTTGCATGAAGGAAAAGATGTTATATTACAAGGGCAATGTTTCAAGGTACAAAGGCATGTATGTAGGTATGTGGAATAATGAAGAAAAGAAAATTACAATACAAGATAGGTACATCTAGGTATATTTTGTAGTTTAGAGTTTGAAGTCCATCGAGTCGGATTTGCTGAAGCTATGGTTCAAGGCCCCATTGAAAACTTGCGTTTATCCTTCAACTTACATGTTGCATATATGCTTATACGGCCAAGCTCTCTATCACTCAGATCACCTAACTTAGTAAATCAATTCCATGAGATTCGGCATAGTATTCACAGACGAGGATAAATCGACAAGCTTCTTAGGCTGTAGAAACCAATAGTAAATGTAGGTATTTTACCGTCACATTTCAAGGTTCGTGAACTGAGCCAGAGTTCAAATGTGATATACAGAACCTTATAAGCACCTATGCCGAACTATCGATATCTCTATACCACGTATATACTCCAATAGGTTTACATGTAATAATCTAGGTTGGTAACCAAAATCATCAGATTCTTTCATCATCGAAAATTAACTGGTCACTGCAAACCATGTCGCGACTTCTGTCAAGATGGCTGCTGACGGCAAAGTCATGGCGAGGCGTCCCGTCGTTCCGATTTGCGACGTCGTCTCGATTTGCGACGTCGTCTCAAATGAGGCTGCTCTCGGTATCAGCCACAGAGTCACCAACGCGCTCAGTTCAACCCGTACGCCTCCGGGAATATCAGGAAGAATGCATCCAATCTGTTCTCACATCTTTGCAACACGGTCATAAACGTATTGGTATATCCTTGGCCACCGGATCAGGGAAAACGGTGGTTTTCACTCAATTGATTGATCGCATCAAGGCCAGCTCCAAACATGCGACTCGGACCCTCATCTTGGCTCATCGACGGGAGCTCGTTGAGCAGGCCGCACGACACTGCAGCAATGCTTATCCAGGCAAGACTGTTGAGATCGAAATGGGAAATATGCAGGCCTCGGGGGTCGCAGATATTACCATTGCCAGTATTCAGAGCCTCACGTCCGGAGACAGGATCAGCAAGTTTGATCCCAGGATGTTCAAGCTGGTTCTCGTAGACGAAGCTCATCACATTGTGGCGCCCGGCTACCTGCGCACGCTGGAGCACTTTGGCCTTCATCATAAACATGAACATTCGCCCATTCTTGTCGGAGTTTCCGCGACCTTCTCTCGTTTCGACGGGCTTCGACTCGGAGCTGCCATTGATGAAATCGTATACCACAAGGACTACGTCGACATGATTGGGGAAAAGTGGCTGTCGGACGTTGTTTTCACGACGGTCGAGTCTACTGCGGACATATCGAAGGTGAGGAGTGGCGCCAATGGAGATTTCCAGCCCGGTGAACTCTCTCAGGTGGTTAATACGGACCAAATCAACGAGATTATAGTTCGCAGCTGGCTAGCGAAGGCCGCCGCGAGGAAATCCACGCTTGTTTTCTGCGTCGATCTTGCCCATGTGGCCGGCTTGACACAGGCTTTTAGACGCCATGGCATTGACGCCAGGTTCGTGACTGGAGATACACCAAAGGTGGAGAGGGGCGATCGCTTGGACGCATTCAAGAACGGGGAGTTTAAAGTCCTCGTCAACTGCGGCGTCTTCACCGAAGGCACCGACATACCCAACATCGATTGTGTAGTGCTTGCGAGGCCAACCCGCTCTCGCAACCTTTTGGTGCAAATGATCGGAAGAGGCATGAGACTGCATCCTGGCAAGACTAACTGCCACATCATCGACATGGTTTCCAGCCTTGAAACCGGTATTGTAACGACACCAACACTTTTCGGACTAGATCCATCTCAATTAGTTGATGAAGCTTCAGTGGATGCCATGAGAATCCTAAAGAGCCGTGAAGAGGCACAGAAAGTAAGGGAAGAAATTACATCAGCTGTGAAGCCGACCCCATCGAGCATCGATGGTAATAGCAATGTTACGTTCATCGAATATGAGTCGGTATTGGATTTGATTTCCGATACCTCAGGCGAACAACATATTCGCGCCATCAGCAACTATGCCTGGGTGCACGTTGGGTCGCATCGATATATACTCTCGGGTCCGCAAGGGACGTATATCAAACTTGAAAAAGTCGAGCAGGAGGAAGAAGACCAACCCGAATTTGTTGCTTGGGAAATCCGTGCATTACCAAGGGGGATGTCTAAATCTCCCTTTGCGGCACCGAGGAAACTTCTCCAAGCCGCCACGTTCGTGGATGCTGTGCACGGTGCCGATAAATACGCTACCGAAAAATATCCCCAAATGCTCATTGTAAGATACGTGACTTGGCGCAAGGGCCCGGCTACAGAGGGTCAACTCAAGTTCTTGAATCAATTACGTGGAGAGAAGGAAAAGCTCAAAGCATCAGATATCACCAAGGGTAAGGCAGCAGATATGATCACGAAGATTCGGCATGGGGCTCGAGGCCGATTTGCAAAGATCGAAGCAGTCAAGCGAAAGATAGAGAAAAAGGTCTCATTGCAAGAGCAACGGGAGAACGCCATAAAGCGTCGAGAGGAGGTCTCCGTCGGACCATTGATGGCATAAAGTGAATGTAAGTTTAGGTGTTGCAAACCACACCAGCTGACCATGCTGTTTGTCGGTTTGCTTCGCCGTGTTCACTGCCTTGTGGGTAGGTAGCACGGTGTGTGCCGAGGGGGGCTCGAGTTGGTTATAAAATAGCTTTTCTCTTCAACCCTGATTGCCTCCTTACATTTACCATGTTTCGCTCGCTTTCTCCGAGTCCCTGGGCTGCTCAACCCATCCCTCAGCCGATCTAACGCGCACACATGACTTCACATTCACTAGCCCAATCAACACATTGTTTCTTATTGTATACCACAACCATCGCACTCAATACGTAATCTTTCTGGACGCACAAACTCTTCCAGGACCACTCAATTAATAAATGCCATGGTTTCTGTCTATCAGAGCTGCAGTCTTTTCTGGTTCTCGTCGCATTTCGTCATCGGGAACGTTTCGATCACCTAAGTACCTCTTTTCGCAATCAACTAACCTAGGTCACGATAACTGCAACAACATTCCCTTAACCTAAAGCTAGGGATAACGCCAGGGGTAACACATCTCTGCATCGCTTATCAATAAAGATGGTACTTTCTTTTTTCGGCATCCGAGCCGCTAGTTCCAGGAATGATCAATTGAACCGCTCAACTGATCAAGTCAACCGAACATCCACTCGCCCTCCGTCGTCGTTATGGCCTGAACCTTCCCGCCCAATTCCTATCCCACGCCGCCGAGTACAGTTCAACACTTCGTCAGAAACTCCTAACAGAGCAGGTCGTGCCTTGGAAGGTGCTCTGTTCAAACAACAGGGAAGCGTCTACCCGGAGTACGCAGTCTCTAGCGGCAACTCGACTACAACACCGATGGATTCCGGTTCTACCTTACCATCTTCATTTTCAACCTCCCATACTACTTCCTTAATACCCTGCGAAAGGCCTCTCTCCAATGTCTTCGAGCCACGTTATCCCAAGTGGTTCTCGTACCCCCCTATCCACCCCACGGAGTTCGAATTACATTTACCTACCAGCACTCCCAAAGGCGACGCAATTGATCCCACGAACGCGTTCCTGCGACGATCTATCGCCTTTCAAGCCTGGGTCGACAGGAGAAACGCCGAGAGGATCCAACTCCGATATAATCCTGATTACGAGAGGTTGCTATATGTGCTACACAAGTATGAGGAAATTGCCGAGCATGGATCGGACCCTGCTATTCGTACAAAAGCAAGACAGCTTATCCTCAAAACCAAGAAGGAAATTATGGAGGAGCGTAGGATACTTGCACCCGCAGAGCTGCAGTACATTAGAGACATCGAAAAGGGTTGGGTGTCACTCGTCAGTCTTGAGAGCCATGAGCGTGAGGCATCCAGACAGCACCACGCATCCATGGCAGTCCAAGTCGATCCAACGCGTTCTCTATCCAAGATGGAACGCCTCCTCGGGTCAGATGGCTCGAGTCTCGGGATTTCAAGCTTCACCCAGCCACCCTCTTCCTCACTCCAACCCACTCTTTCTAAGACATCCTGCGGAGGAGTGGAGGTAGTGTCTACCGATGTGAATGGCTGCTATCCAAGGGGGCAGCTAGCTTCAACAGCAAACCCCAGCTCCTGGCCAGACAAATCATATGAGATCCTCATACCGGACTGGTTCCCTGTCGCTGAGGCCCAGGGAAATATAGAAACGAAGGGCGACACCGCTGAAATACGATTCCTTTCTCTTCTCAATTACATTTCTCGCCTTGAGATTATGAAGCGCCAGGACGAGGACAAGGGAATATATCCTAACGAAGGTGATTAATTTTCATTTAGTTTACCTTAATTCTTTTTTTTCCTCGGCCGCTTTCACGGCTAGTGTTCTGTTGACTAGGTTTCTACTCCTCTGTGTGCTCCCGCTCGTCTGAGCGTCCCAAATATCTTCTATTGGAAATACCAGCACTAACATATGAGTTGCGCAGAGGGCATCGTAGAGGATCGAACATGGGACAAGCGATGGCACGAACCGAACCCCGGCTGGCGCTACGAACATCATAGGCTAAGAGGCGGTTGGTGGAAATGCCGCAAGGGACCGATGGCAACAGCCGCCGAAAATAGGTGCAGGCCCTGCGAAGAAGAGGAAAAGCCGAATCGCAACGCTTCTACCCCTCCCACCCCTTCCAAACCCCCCGCGATAGCCCTAGACGAGGTGATGGGACAAATCGAAACGGCAATGGCGGTTGTGGCCGCACACGATAAGGAAAATGTATTGAAGCGCATTGCCGAGGAGAAATCCAAGACGTCCGGTCTAGAGGCCCTCCGGCGGCAGACTGGTGAGAAGATGGGGATATGGGGCTTCGGACAGGACGACCAGATTTACGCCACAGGACCCGAGACAAATCCGTCTAGTTCCCGACAGCCCGGGATCAACTATAACCCACTGAGAGGTGTAGATGATTCGTCAGAGGTAATGGCACGATCTCGATCCTTCGAGCAGCAGACGGCCCCCAAGAAGGAAGAACAGGAAACACATCACAAGGAAGACGGCCGCAAGGGCAAGGAGGTCTCCAAATCAGGCTCTGCAGACGGGAAACCTTTGTCGTGGGAGGTTATTCGCAACAGTTCCTAAACTGTGATGGTGCGAATGCCAGTCTCTTCCTCCTTTCACTATCACTACCACTACATCATCCTTGCTCTCGCACACCTTGGTACATGAGCAAATTGCACATTGTATAGGTTTGTCAAGCCAGGATGTTTCACGCCACTTTTGCACACATGTAGAAAGGAAGCATTGCAGTCTTCGATGTCTGGAAAGCAAGCATAGGTCGGGCTCGGGGCCCTGATTTAATTGAATAAACGCCTGGCCAGAGGGCGGGCGTTGGCGTTTATGAGCGGACGGAAGAGATAGGAGAGGGGAAACTCTTTAGGTAGCTTTCATAGCCGTACTTTTCACTTCACAGATACCCCTTTTCCCCCTGCAGTCCACGAGAGCACAGGTTGTGTTCGTGGGGAGCGGGTAGATAGCAATACTTATTTGTTAGTTCACTGATCCGACGACGGTTCGCTTCGTCCTTGCTGGGGAGCGTGAGAAATTCGCCCGTACCTAAGGTAGCCTAGATGTAGGTTAGGTAAGTACTTATCCTAGGAGAAGTTATCTCCTTAGAGGCAAAAGTCTCCCACCTCACCTATGTTGTAGTGTAGGTACTCGGTGTGCTACATTTACTCTTTCACACGAGTTTTACCTAAGTAATTTCTAAAATTTCTTAACTGTGTACCTCACTACTATGTAGATCTTGCCTAGGTACTTATTTTGCAGGTACATGTGACGGTACTTTGCCTTGCTCCCTGACCTGTGGAAGGGGTTGAGGTCTCTTGTATGCCGCTCCATCACCTTGTCGCTCTTGCCTTCGTTGCGTGAAGTACACCTGAAGTATTTCCCATCCGCATTAGACAGTGCCTTCCTTGCCTACATCTATCAATATACATGTACCTATACCTAAGCTACATACATGTAGATATATGTGCGCTTTGGTACTTGGATACCTCCTAGATACTTAAGGTAGCGTGTAAGTACCTATAGGGGGGGACCCCGTTTTAGGGCACGCTGTTAGCAGAGATGCCGGCAGTATGGCTCCTTTTGTACGAAGAGTTTATTCCAACAGCGCACTTGCTAGACCACTCTAGTTCCAGCCTTTTCAAGCGATATGCTGTTGTATGTATAGCAATATTATAGTACTACAGCGATAATAGAACAATAAGGGAAAGGCTGTTCGAACAGTTCTTTTAAAGGTAGCAGTTGCAGCTCTAAATAGTAGGGCAGTCCTAACCTAGTGGTACACCCTGGTCATATAATTGTAATTACCAGCCTATTACTATAACTGTACAACTAAGGTATACTACTAGGTTAGGACTGCCCTACCATTTAAAGCTACAACTGCTACTTTTAAAAGAACTGTTCAAATAGCCTTTCCTTTATATTCTAATATTGCTATAATATTGCTGTAGCATAGTTTTCTTTTATAATATTACTATATATACAACAGTAGATAATTTAGAAAGGTTGGAATCAGAGTGACCTACCAGTATACTGTTGGAATAATCCTTTTGTACAGAAGGAGCCATACTGCCGGCATCTCTGCTAACAGCGTGCCCTAAAACGGGATCCCCCCCTATAGGTAGGTAGTACTTTCCCTTGAAGTAATGTGCCGTAGGTACGACCAACATGTAGAAGTAGGTACATACATCCTCAAGCTGCCTCGTCACTGCCTCATTTTCTCGACCTTATGTATTTCGCACACTTTGTTCATCAGCAGCTTCTGCCTTCTAATTCCCTTCCTCCTTTCCTCTGCTCTCCGTGTTTCTTGACAGGACTTATCCAGAAGTTTACCATCACTCCTCCCAATCTTCGTCCGCCTTGTCCTCTACACAAATATTCCACTACTCATCTTGGCCCTGCCAGGATACACGCCAGGTCGTACGTCGTCGCTGTTGATCCGTCCTTCTTGTATTCTGAGTTTTTATTTCCTCCGACCTTCTACACCCGCCTGACGTACCTCATACTTGATGTCACTCCAGTAGGTACTTAAGTTAAGTAGTCATCGAGTTCACCGTGTTGGACAGAACATTGGGAGGTAAGAGGCCCGTAAATTAGGAAGCACCCGGTCTTCTCTACTTGTTCGTCACTCACCAGAAAACAGGCACCAATCGCTTTCCCAAAATGGCGAAGCTCCATTCCAAAGATAAAGATCGGCCGCCGACCATGTCGCCTACGCCGTCTCACGCATCTGGCACGGTGGCGTCTTCACCATGCACTCAAGGAGCAAATGACGCTACAGTCGTCAAGTCTGTGTCCAAGGAAGTTAATAAGTCCTCGGAAGATGGTAAGACTCTTACCTCTCCTCATTCATCCTCTGTGATACCTATCCCTTCTCGTCTAACAGAGTACTAACTTGTGGGAGGGTCCTCTACTGATTCGGAGCCTCAAACTACAGAAAGTCGAGGCCCTAAGGGCTTTGCACATCCCGCCTTCACGGACATTGGAATGAAGATGAAAGAATACAATGAAGCCTTAGGCGACATCCAGCCACTTGGGGTCTCCCATGTGGCAGTTTTACCTGAACTGGTTCTTGTTGGGGATCAATCTTCGGGTAAATCTAGCTTAATGTCGGCTTTTGCTTGCTCTAAGTAAGTGACAGCCATCGCCGCATTCTCTATGCTCATACTGTCATTATGAACAGTAAAAATCTACGGAGTCTGGGTTGCTTGTAGCCACCCCTGCTTCGTCGGTCTCCCTCACAGACTGATTCACTTACGAGATAACATGCTAATTATAGATGTCTAAGGCTCCCAAGGTCTAGCGGTATCTGCACGAGATGTCCCTTCCACATTCGTATGAGCTCTAGTAAAGATTTAACTTGGTCATGCACGGTCTCCTTACAAAAGGAATATGAATACTGTCCACCGGCAAACCGCCCTGTCAGACGGGCCGATGTTACCAAGCGGAATCCATTTCCGCCCTGGGTTCGCAAGACATTGGCTGAAACGATCATTTTCAAGACTATATACGAGCACGACTCGGTTGGTATTGATGAGATTCTTTGTTGGGCCCAGGTTGCAACTTTGAACCCAAGCCAAAACCCGGCGCAATTTGTTCCTGGTGAGGGAAGCTATGCAAAGGAGACTACGTTAGAAACAGCGAAGCTATCAACGGAGGCTAGATTCAGTCCTAATGTTGTCTCGCTGGAAATGAGGGGCCCCTGCTTCCCAGATCTATCATTTTTTGATCTGCCTGGAATATTCGCTGTCCCCGAACTCAAGGATGACGACTACCTAGTAGATGTCGTGGAAAACCTAACGCGAAAGTACGTTAGTAGCAAGGGAGCGATCATTATGCTTGCTCTACCTATGGACCAGGATATGGATAATTCAAGAACCCTCGGAGTCGTCAGAGAGTTGAATGCCGAGAATCGTACCATTGGCGTTTTGACCAAAGCGGATAGGCCGAACTTTAACGAAATAGATAAAATCGACTATTGGCTCGCAGTGCTCGAAGAGAAGAAACAGAGAGTGAAAGAGGGGGGCTTTTTTATGACTTCCTTGCCACCAGAGCAAGAGCTCGACAACCTCATGATATGGGAAGACCTTTTCTTTCGTGCTGAGGGCAAGAACTGGCCACGGGAGTTTGACCACTACGCGCATCGTTGTGGTGTGGATCAGCTGCGTCCTTTCATTATGCAGGAACTTGGACACGCTTTTGCTTGCAGGTATGATAAATAATAACTAAAAGCTATAGCATTGTGCACTGACCTGACGTGTTTTAGCCTTCCTAATATTAAAGAGAGATTTGAAAACCGCCTCGACGATATACAAGGTCAACTGAATGAGCTGCCTGATCTTCCTCGAAACCTTGAACACGAGGTTCGTATGACTTTGGGGCATTTCTACACCTCTGTTAAGGATTCAGTCAGCAGTCAAGAGTTCGAACAAAACTGCAAGCAATTGACTGAGCAGTTTTATCGTAATCTTCTTCGATTGAAGCCAAAGTGCATTTTAACTACGGAAAAGTCCAAACCAAGACCAGAAGACATCATCATGATCTCAGATGATACTGAAGACGAGGTGACAGGTTCTAAAAGGCCAGCTTCGAGGCATCCAGCCGTCAGTTCAACTCCCAAAAGACAGCGACACGTCGACCTATTTACAACCCCTGTTAAAACTGAGGGGTCTCCTGCTGGTTCTGAGTTTTGGTCGTCCACCCCAATGTCATCCTTGTCTCAGACTTGCGGTGAAAAGGGAAAGACGCTCAGTCTCTTGGAAATTCGAAAAGAGATCAACATGAAAACTAGAGGAGGCTTCGAGAATGTCGTGCCATTCGAGGTATACGAATCTCTCTGTCTCAATGCAGTATCACAGTGGGGAAAACAACTGGAATTATACATGGATAGTATCACGGAAAAGCTAGTGAACGCGGTCACGAATGCACTTGAAAGTTCCTTTAAGAAATTCTCTAAACGGGTCATTTATAAGGACGCCCGCGAACTTCTCATGGCCCTTCTCGAAGAGAGGAGCGCACAACAATACAAGAGGCTAGTAGAGCTCTATGAGAATGAAACGTACAGAGTCGTCACGATAAACGAGGCAAGCTTCAACCATCTCAAAGTCGAAGAAAAAGAGTTACTCAGACGTGATCGACTCATTATCCGAGCAAAGGCAGCGGGCCTTAACGACAGAGAGAGGGGATTCAAATCGTACGAAGAGATGTCGGCAGAGGAACAATCTAAAGTTCTAAACAAGTACCGATCGCAGTTGCCAGAAGACGAGTTTGAACGCGAGATTGGCGTAGCTGCGACGGTTCGAGGTTACTACCTAACGGCGGCAGCTCGGTTTGTCGATGGCGCTTCGATGGATGTTAGCTCGCGGCTTTTTCGGTCTCTTCGTGACGGGCAGCTCGACCATTTCTTGGACGAAAAGCTGGGGTTGTTTCCATATCCTTGTAAGTCTAAGTCCCATGATCCTCGATTCGAACAGCTGGCGCTGATGAATACGAAGCCCCCGAAACATATGCCAGACTGATGGAAGAGGATGTGGCGACTGCGCAAAAGCGCGAACAACTCAAAAAGGAGCAGGCCAAACTTCAGACCGCTTTACAGAGAATCCTCGCCCTCGAGGATTCACTCCCAGGCTACACTATGCGTCGCCAAGAAAACCCCCCAATTAATCCCATTTGTTGATGGGGACCTACGTTCGCATTGAGGATATTGCCCCATTTGATTCATTACCTACAATCATGGCATTGTCGGGGAAGCTTGAGCCAGCATTGTTGAACATGGACACTAGTTTTGTATCTGAAGGCTAGATTGCGCGGAACTTTGTTGATAGTAGTTGATCATTGTACCTGCGGGGATACGAAGTATGAGCATGATGGAAAAGATGTTGTGTCTAAAAAAAAAGCGGAAAAAAGAAAAAGGCGGTTGTGGATTGGCATGATGTGAGGAGGTAGATTGTTGCGTGCTATGACCTACGGGCACTGGTACATATGTTGGCGACCTAGCTAGGTCCTTTGCTTGTCTGACTGGCTCCTCTCCGATTGACACAGGTAAGATTGGGACGGATGCGATACAGAGAAGCTTGTAATCAGCCTCCATGCGAGATAGGAAATACAGAGCCTCAAAATGACTCCCTAAGATACGCACTGAGCACATAGTGATGACAGAGAACTGTACGAAGTACCTAGGTACCGGGTCTCCTTCATGCGGATACATATGTACTTCATCAGCCACAGTTTAACCGACATGGTAGCTACAGTAGATGTATGTAGGTTCCCAGGGTGGGTCAGTCTTTCCAGGTACTTCTAGGAGCAACTTCGTGATGTAACATTTCTAAATTAATGATTAGATAATCTTTGCCCGGGCTACAGCTTACATATCTAGCCATTTGAGGCAGCAATCTGAATGCGCATTCGGCCGAGGGCATGGACACAGTCTCGTGTCGTATCTTGCACTTCCATACGGTGAGCTGGGCTGTACGTTTAGCATAGGCAAGAGAGAGAGCTCTTTCTACAGCCCTATACTATCTGTATACTTCCTTTTGCCAAGCATACATCCTACATTCTACATACTACATTCTACGCCCACCTGCCTTCTACGGGGTTCCATACGAGACCCTTCGCCCCCGGCAGCATCGTCTCCGATCCTCGCCAGCTTGTCTCGAAAAAGCTTCCCCTGCAACAGCTTCTGCGACTGCTTCCGCGACTGGTTCCGCCACGATGCTGTGCCGCCAACATCTATCGCGGCACATCGCCGCGAGGACATCGCCCCGTTTTGCAGCCACGGCGCGGCTCGCCCGGCCTACTAGATTATACTCGATAAGCGTTCGAGATAGGTCGAGTGAGCCTCGGATGGTCTGCCTCGGACCCTCGATAGCCCCATGCCCAACACTTTTTCCTAGATCGAATTTCTCTACATCGACGACGAAACGGAAAGAAAAGAAAGGCGACCCCTCCGATAGCTCGACCCAGCCTCTGCCCGACGAGGACGCGCAAGCGAACGTTGAGCAAAAATCAGAGCAGTCGGAAAAGGAGGTGGCTGAGGCAAAGAGTTCTACCGCGGAATCACCGCCATCCAGCAGCGGCCAGGGCGAGGGCGGCGACGCGCAGGATGGCAAGGCAGGCAGCGCCGCGGCCGGAGGCGCATCCTCAGGGTCCGGCAGCGACGGGTCCGGCGAGGGCGGCCGAAAGTCTGGCCAGAGGGCTACTAACAGAGCACTACAAAAGCCCGAGATCCCCGAGGTATACCCCCAGGTCATGGCGATCCCTATAGCAAAGCGGCCTCTGTTTCCCGGCTTCTACAAGGCAATTACCATCAGGGACCCCAACGTCTCCGCCGCCATACAAGAGATGGTTAAGAGAGGGCAGCCTTACGTTGGCGCGTTCTTGTTTAAAGATGAGAACGCTGACGAGGATATAATACGCGACCCGGCCGATGTTTACGACACTGGAGTTTTTGCCCAGATCACGAGTGCTTTTCCTGTACATGGAGAGCAGAACAGCCTGACAGCCATTCTGTATCCGCACCGCAGGATTAAGCTGTCCGCCTTGATCCCCCCGACTGCCCCTGAGCAGAAGAAAGCCGAGCCCGAGCCCGAAGATGTCCCAGACCCCATACCTCCCAAGCTGGAGGAAGAAACCCCCCAGGAGAAGAAGGGTGACGTAGTCGCGAGCTTTGAGGAAGGCGCTGTGGCGAACAAATCCGAAGCGGCACCTGAGAAATATGAGCCTACTTCGTTCCTACGCAAATATCCCGTTAGCTTGGTGAACGTGGAAAACCTCGTAGAGCAGCCGTTTGATCCCAAGAGCCCGGTGATTCGAGCGGTGACAAACGAGATCGTGAACGTCTTCAAAGAGGTGGCCACGATGAATAGTCTCTTCCGAGACCAGATATCCACTTTCTCCATGAGCCAGTCAACTGGAAACGTCACCGCGGAGCCGGCTAAGCTCGCCGACTTCGCCGCGGCCGTGTCAGCCGGAGAACCTGCTGAGCTGCAGGAAGTCCTTTCGAGTTTGGATGTTGAGGATCGAATGCAGAAGGCTCTAGTAGTGCTGAAAAAGGAACTCATGAACGCACAGTTACAATCGAAGATTACGAAAGACGTTGAGCAGAAAATTACGAAGCGTCAACGGGAATACTGGTTGATGGAACAGATGAAGGGTATTCGCCGAGAACTCGGTATCGAGTCGGACGGTAAGGATAAGCTGGTGGAAAAGTTCAAGGAGAAGGCCGATAAACTCGCCATGCCTGAGGCAGTCCGCAAGGTATTCGATGATGAGATTAACAAGCTCGCCCATCTGGAGCCCGCGGCTTCCGAATTTAACGTCACACGGAATTACCTAGATTGGCTAACACAGATACCATGGGGCCAAAGGAGCGCCGAGAACTTCGGTATCCAGCATGCCATGGAGGTCTTAGACCAAGATCACTACGGTCTAAAGGATGTCAAAGATCGAATTTTGGAGTTCATTGCAGTAGGCAAACTTCGGGGTACGGTAGAAGGCAAGATCTTGTGCTTTGTCGGACCTCCCGGTGTCGGTAAAACAAGTATTGGCAAGTCAATCGCCAGGGCCTTGAACCGGCAGTACTACAGATTCAGTGTTGGAGGCCTTACCGACGTGGCAGAAATCAAGGGTCACCGACGAACTTATGTTGGCGCTCTACCGGGACGAGTCATTCAGGCCCTCAAGAAATGTCAAACAGAGAATCCTCTCATCTTGATCGATGAGGTCGACAAAATTGGACGTGGTTATCAAGGCGACCCATCCTCCTCTCTCCTGGAACTGTTAGACCCAGAGCAGAATAACTCCTTCTTGGATCACTATATGGACGTTCCCGTCGACCTCTCCAAGGTCCTCTTCGTTTGCACCGCCAATATGACCGACACTATACCACGACCATTGCTTGATCGTATGGAGGTCATTCGACTGTCTGGCTATGTCTCCGATGAGAAGAAAGCGATAGCGGACCGATACCTGTCACCGGCTGCTAAGAAGCTAGCAGGCCTCGAGAATGTAAACGTATCTCTTTCTGATCAGGCTATCGAAGAGCTTATCAAGTCATATTGCCGAGAATCTGGCGTGAGGAACTTAAAGAAGCAGATCGAGAAGGTCTATCGCAAATCAGCTCTGAAAATCGTGCAGGATCTCGGCGAGGAAGTCTTGCCAGAGTCCGAAGCGCTGACCGAAGACGGCAAAACCGCACTAGAAGAATCCCAGAAAGCGAATAAGTCCAAGGAGCTCCCCTCTGATAAAGCATCAGAGAAGGAGACCACCGAAACCCCCCGAGTTGCTCTCAAAGTGCCTGACTCAGTCAACGTTATAATTGACAAAGAGAACTTGAAGGATTATGTTGGTCCTCCAATATTCACCTCCGATCGTCTGTACGATGTTACTCCGCCTGGTGTTGCCATGGGTCTTGCGTGGACCCAGCTCGGCGGCTCCGCCATGTACATCGAGTCCATACTCCAGTCTGTTTTGCGCCCGAGTAGTCGTCCCGGCCTGGAAATCACCGGTAACCTCAAGACTGTCATGAAGGAATCGTCTACGATCGCCTACTCTTTCTCCAAGGCGTTCATGGCCAATCAATACCCCGACAACCAGTTCTTCGACAAAGCTAAGATCCACCTGCATGTACCAGAAGGGGCTGTGCAAAAAGATGGCCCGTCAGCTGGTGTTACCATGACCACTTCTCTTCTCTCGCTGGCTCTGGATAGTCCTGTGGACCCTACCATTGCCATGACTGGCGAGTTGACCCTGACCGGCAAGGTCCTTAGAATAGGTGGTCTAAGGGAGAAGACGGTGGCTGCGCGTCGCGCTGGTTGCAAGATGATCATTTTCCCAGAAGACAACATGTCTGACTGGCTAGAGCTTCCTGAGGCACGTTTCACCGGCGTAGCGATTCACCAATAGCTTTTCTTGGGGTTATGCTAACACTTTTTGTAGAACATCAAAGACGGTCTTGAGGGCCGTCCAGCAAGCTGGTACAAGGAGATTTTCGAGCTCGTCTTCCCCAACCTCGATCAGGAAAAAGCGAATGCCTGTAGAATCAAGAAGACGAATGAGTCCTCCAGCAGTGAAAGTGACAAAGACGACAAAGACGACTAAGCAGGGTGAGAGGGCCGAGACAAATGATCTGGGACTCACTGTCCCAGGTGTACCACCATCTTGTCTGTCGCCCGAGACCAGGCCCTAGCGGTGCACGCATGCGGCAGACAGGCATAGGCATAGGCATATATTGTACACTACACACTTGACATTGTACGTGCGGTTACTTGGAGTTGCCCGGGAAAAGAGGAAAGAAGCACAGGCTTAGCATTATTTTTGGGCGTTCAGGCGGCCATTGCATAACACACACCCACTCTCACAACACGACATACCACATACCACATACCACACACGTACGCATACATTGATACAACAACATCAACAACATCAACAACGACCAAAAACGGCATAAATGATATTGGGGGAGGGTAGTGGTTTTCGTAGAAAAAAAAAGGGGGACGCGCCACTGGTAAATATTGCATAAAATGTATTATGTATTACCCAGTTGATAACGAATCACACGATGGAGAATTCTCATCTCTACTTACTACACGTGCCATAGGAATCGGCATCAACCTTTCTACCTTGGCCTATGTATGAGGAGGTGATTCTAGCAGCGCTCTTGTATAGCGTCATGTCGGGCAGAGGCAGAGGTGATTACCTACGTATCCGGTCTCGCGACGATGCTCTATTTTAGTCCGCTTGGCTTAGGTAATGTGTATGGTCTGCCCTGAGAGGTATGTAGACCGTACTGTGGCGCGAGTTCGGTGTTTGTGATTACGGGGAGAATACTTCGTAGATGCAGTTGTATGCAGATAATTGGTGCCGGGAATGAGTGAGTAATTGGCACGGAGGAGCATCCAGGCTTCTGTGAAGTTCTTGCTTTGCCTTGCCTTGCCTTGAAGCAGCTCTTTTCGTCATATTGTATGGCGACAGTCAATGATCTCGTTCGTCAATATTACTTGGCGGCTAGGCTGGTCGGGACCGCGCAGGACATGAATCGCGCGTAGGCTCGCGAACGAACGAACGAACGAACGTTGAACGAACGAACGTTGAACGAGCGACCTACATATCTCATCTTCGTTTCTTGAGAGCAGCCCGCTAGCCGTGCATGCGGGAGAACAGTCGATGCTCCGGATATCATTTTTTGCAGGGATCAACCCGGTTTTTCCATCTGCGTCAGGTGCCTAAGCCTAGGTACTTATTTATGTACAGTGGGTCAAAAAAAGTCCCGCCTGATTCGCGTTTTTTCGCGTTATTGCGTCAACCTTTACAAAACCACTACCTTTTTTAATAATGGCTCCTTCAATGCCACGAAGCCTAAAAATTACTAAAAAAGAGTGGTTGCCTTATAAAAAAATAAGGATTACGATATCGTATCGCAAAGGCCTTTCTGCTAAAGCGGTGGCGGCTGAAGAAGCAGTTCTTTGGCAAAGTGTGGCTAGTATAGTTAAACGCTACAACAACTAAAAATTAGGCAAATCTTTTTCTCGCAAAGGCAGGCCTTCTAAACTAACTAATCGCGATAAAAGGCATATCAATCGATTGATTAAGAGCGACCCTTTTATTGCGCCTAAAAAGTTAGCTGAAAAAATTGGTAGTTACGTTGTAGGAGCTACAGTTTTAACCTACCTTTAAGCTGCTAGTATTTTTTATACTAAGGCACTTCGACGTCCAAAATTATCTGAAGAAAATGCTTAGAAGCGGTTCGACTTTGCTAAAATCTATAAGAACATGCTTTTAAAGTACTGGAAACGATAGGTTTTTTAAAACGAATTAACGGTTTAACGTAGGTAGGGCAAGCAAACCAAATGGGTTTTTTGCCGTCGGGTAGGCTATTTAACCTTTTAATTTTACTTATACGTTTTTTAACCAAAACTTGCTTCTAGGGCAAAAAATTTCTCTTACAGCATATATAGCCTCGGGGTAAGCCTACCTACTATAGCTAGATATTTATAGCTGCGTTTAGGTATAAAAAACGCACTTTTTTATATGCCTTTTATAGAGACCTCGAATTTAAACGCGGTAGCATTTTTAGACGCTATATACTTAAAGCCTTTTAAGAAATCTTTCTAACTATATGCGAACTAGGTACTATATATGCTTAAGATAACGCTTCTACTTATGCTTCTAGTTTGGTCTAAAATTGGTTGGTTAATTAGTCTAGAGAAAACAGGGTTACGCTGGTGAATTAGCCTCCGTATTTGCTAGATCTTAACCTAATCGAAAACCTATAGAAACTACTTAAAGAAAAGATCTGTCAAATAGAGCTAAAGCTTTCAGATATGCCAAAAAACTTGGCTTTATTGAATTTACTTCAAAGGATAGCTTTTATAGCCTAAAAGTCCTTTAAAGATAAGCTATTAAATCACTTGGTAGAAACAATGAATAATCGGATAGAAGCGGTATACTAGGCTAATAGGTGGTATACTAAGTATTAGGCTAGCTAAATTTGGAACCTTTAAATAGCCAGTCTATAGACTTACAGCTTAGTAATTTTTATAATTTATTTGACCTATAATTGGGTAATTGATTGATTTTAGAAGTAGGTAGGTCAAAAGTATAGTTGGTAGATTTGGTAGGGCTAAAAACCAATCGGGCGGGACTTTTTTTGACCGACTGTAAGAGTTGCATGGAAAGCTGCGTTCTGGGGCAGGTCTTACCACGTAGGGCTCGCTGCAATGCACGTGGGATTGGGATTGGGATTGGGGATAAGATCTGATTAAACAGAGACCTGAGAGGAAGAATTGCTTGTTTTGGGTTTCAGTTCGTCTTTCTTGCTTGGGCCAGCACTGGACATCTTGAGAAGGCACGGGCGACATTGACTACTAAGACAGAGCGAAGGGCGTCTGGATGCCTGAGCTAGAAGCTTGCTTCATTATGTACATGGTACGTATGTTTCTACCCAATGATGAAATATGATAGCTGTAATGTAAGTAAGGAGAGAGAAAAAATGACAAAAGCGATCTGACGGGCAGTATAAGCCAGAAGTTATGACCGTGACCAATGATAGATGGATGACGGCATGTATAGCTGCCCAATAGCTCTCCAAATGGACGGACTGACAGACTACCTAGCTGTGGCGTCAGTGGTCGTTTGTACAACTCATCAGAAAGGTACCAGGGGGATAGAGGCAGGGCGACGAAAGGGTTGCTGCCGCCTCGATCAGGAATCTTGCATTCTATCTATTTGTAGGTACCCTATAGAGATAATGCGATTTATTACGTCCATCCTCTTGATGCCTTGTTCGGAGATATCTGAAAAGGGGAGGGACCTATTGTCCTATTTCGCATACCTGCTGTAACGTCGCAGGTGGTATTCTATTCAAGGTAATACTACCTATATATCACCATGCTACCTACTAGATACGTCTGCATCTTATCGCGAACATCGTTGCCTGCCGGCCACAACGAACCCCCTTCCCCGCGCCTCCGATCGCAAACCAAGCGAGCGGGATCGGAGCCGCAGCAGTAGTAGTAATTATTTCCATCGGATGGTCAAAATGTGACCCTCGAACTACTCAGTTCTCCGCAAATAGGTAGCTTAACGTTTGTCTAAATCCTCCGGAAACAAGCATAAAGGCTTTTAGATCCTTTCCCAAGATCTATAAGCCGTGCTCACTTAGGTAATGTATTTTAAATAAATTTAGGTTTACTATTAGATCAAGCCAGTTAACCTGTCACAGCCTCAGTGGCTACTTGTCAACGTACGAATCGGGACGCCACTGTAAGAGCATTCCTTCAGCTTCTAACTTCACTTACTTAACGCCTCCCTATGCTCGGGACGTACTAGAATGCTATATGATCGCAGTAGTTGCCCCATGGACAATATGGTAATGTTTTCAACTGTCAAGTCCGTCTTGTTTCTCATCCAGTCGTAGAGAGGCTTTGGTATGGCATCCTAGCTCGCACCATTGTTAATCTGTTCAACGATACGCCTCGCAGAAGTTGGATACGGACCATCGCCAATAAGCTTTTCGGAGACAAGGGCATGCTGCTGACAGTCCGATGGATTATATATCTGATCGCATTTACGGAGTGCTTTAGATTCAGCCCCACTGCCTGTATCCTTCGAGGCTCCTTGAATAATGAATATAAGATTGATTAGTACCTACATGTAGTTACTACATACCTAGTTAATTAAATAGAGCCCTTGCTGCTTGTCTGTGAGCCTTAAGAAGCAACCCTACCTAACACATTGGTAGGTAGACATTGCGCATTTGCATGCATATTGCTTACCGTGTCAGGCATTCGGCATGTTTATTCATACTTACATCACGTCATTCAACATCTATACTACCACTCTTCGCCTCTTCTCTACATCCTCTCCGCTACCGCCGTGATACTAAGAACCCAGGTTCGATGGCCAACGGTATTCGGCCAAGCCGTCTTATTAGCCAAACCTCTGCTCCACGTCATCCTGCACCAAGCCTGTATGCAATAATACCTACCTAAGATTAGGTGCCTATACTAGGGAGGTAGCATGCATAGGGGTGAGCATGCTGTAGCGGTAGTGCCCTACGTATCGGTTCGTCCACATGACTTAGTCTCATTTTTGCTGAGTACACTTGAGAAGGGTTCTCTGTCTCTCTCTGCATAACTTTGTTTGTTTAGCTCCTGTTTGCCATTGTTTATGAATACCGACCGCGCGTGTGGGCTTATAGCACGGGGCACCGGGTCGGTGTAACAACCCTGCTTTGTTTAACGATAACTACCTTATCCATTTAGATAGTGGAGCTGTTAGCCGGTACCTTGGAGTTTGCCAACTTGGAAGATCCTTGGAGGCGACAACGGGAACTAAACACCTACCCAGCAGATCTCGACGACAGCCCGTTCTTGGTAAAATTGCATACCTACTGCCTCTTCCTGTCCCGAGCCGCCCTTGTAGATCCATAGACCTGTCCTCAGATAGTGAATTGAGCGACGAAGGGGCAATGGGAGGCAATCAACTACGCAATGATTACCCGCAATCTTACGAGTATGGCTCTAAGGCTCTATCCTGAGTCAATTGCCTAGACACGAATCTATCTTGTAGGATGACAGATGTCACTAGACCGATGAGTTAGGGTGAAGACGAAAGAGGAAAGGGATGACATGCCTCGATGAGTTGTCCATCACCCCTTGTCCGCATTGCCTTACCGCTTCTGGCCTTGGGGCGGGCGGGCTGCTTTGCTTTGAAGAGGGGTATCAATTTATGTAGTTCTCACGAGAATACAGACCGGAATTGCATCGTACAGATTACAGAACCGATAAGCAAGAATTGAAAAAGAAAGGAGAAACTATAACAGAAAAAGAGAAGTAATGTTCTTCCAGTCTTTACGAGGGGAATCTCAGGTTTTCTCATAAATGCGTCGGGTAGATCAACCGGGAGATAGTCAGTATAAAAACACAATGATACCCCCTCCTTATGTATCCAAGATCTTGACTAGCATAATACAACGCACCACATGTCTATAATCATTTTTTTATCACTTGTCCGACCCAATGAGACGAGGTCTGCTGCAGTTCAGCGAAGGCATATTGTCAAATTAAAAGAGAGAAGGAAAAAAAAACCCGGCGTCAAGGCCCCCCTCCCCCCGCGCGCGCCAGCACATTGCGCACCAATGGAAATGACGGAACCTGTGGAATTAGTGATGCGGATGACCGTGACGCATTGCCTGCGATTGGCGCCGTTGGTTATCTGCTGAATTGACAGCCCCCGTGGACTCACGACCCTTGGTAGGTACCTATTACATTCCATTGCACTGATAATAGGCTGCTGTTTATAGGTCTTCCCTCCCCCTAAGCAAGACGAGATGCTTATTCTTAACGCCGTCAGCCCATGAGATGGAAAAAGTTGCCTAGATATCCCGATGTGGTATGTGGAAGAGATTCCAGTAGAGAGCACCTCGTTCGTAGGGCACGCAGGCATGATTGGACATCTCATCGGGTACCTACTAACGTACATGTAGAGGTTATCCAGCCATTAGGCCCCTGATGCAGGCAGTGTTGCCGAGCATCCCTAATCCTGAAGCGGCAAGGTCGGGAATTCGTGCCTGTTTTACAACTCCATACAGCAGTGCTCCTTCCCTCGTCAAAACTCGAGCCATGGTAACATCGTGCGACTCTAACTTGCAGCAGTGGTGCATCACTCGCCGTCCCTGCCTACATGTGTAGAAAGCATGCCGACTTAGTATAGAGGTACGTAGACAGTGACTGGTAGGTACTACGTACATATCTATATGTGGTGTAGGTATGTGCCTTTTAACAGATGTGAGCGACACATGTAGGTACCTATACCTGCTACATATATCCCATTCTAACCAGTCAGGCAGAGGCTGCAAGAAAGGTATTCGCGCCAATTAACCACCTACTTTAGCAGGTAAGTAGCGTGCCTGAGAAGTCCCTGGGGCTATTCGCTATAGGTACTACATCGGTCTTAGAACATGCACGTGTGGTTATCTATCCGTCCATTCTCCAGTTCTCCATCTCCAACCTCGTCCCCATCTCCCACCCCACCAGCAGAGAGTATCCCCTCTACCTCTACTTGATAGGAGTACCTTCATTATCTATCTACCTACGGCACACCTAGAGAGAACTTGAAAAGGTACGGCTTAGACTAGACTACTACCTACTACTGCCTAGATACTATTTGTGCATCGAGACCATCTCTGAGGCAGTGGAAGCCACACCTCTCGGATCCCGTCTCAGCGTCTCGCTTGACCGCCAGCGCACAACCCGCCTCATGCCGGCCATCATCTGCGTTTACCAATAACAACACGAAGCCTCACTTCACGCCCGCATTTGGCCTCCGCTCTGCTTTCCGCTCCCCTTCCCCTTCTCATCCTCACCCTCATCCTCACCCCATCCTCATCCTCGCCCTCACCCTCGCCTTCACCCTCGCCCTTATCCTCCTCCCAACTCATCCATACACCACCTATGCACATCTGCTACGCCCTACTACCACGCCCTCCCCTTACTGAGAGGGCCACATTCAGCCCGTATCCACCTACCTCCAACCTGTCTTCAGTATAGCATCACCAGTCTGCTTCCGTCGTTGCGTGGTTGGGCCAGATAATAGGGAATCCTGCGCCTTACGGTCCCCTCCCCCGCCCATAAGTGCCAGGGCGTTTCTGCCCAAGCCGGTCAGACCTCGACTCCGTTAGTCTTAAGGCCACCCCTTACGTCAAGACTCGATCACGGTGGAGGGCGTTTCGTATCCCGCCCTGTCAAAGCCTGTCATCGTCTTGCATTGAATATATCCCCGTATCTCTGCGTGACTACGTAGTTGCGGTGCGGACCCAACATATACAACAACACCTGGTCTTGATACGTGTTGCTTCTTAAGCTCATTCTCTTCTTCGCGTGAACCAACTGATTGACTGGATACGTCTACTATTCGAACTCCACTGTATCGCTTCTGTTGAGAGACTGTCGCCATGGTCGTGCCGACAAACGACTCGCCTCCGTTATCCTCGGATAACAACCCCCTGGCCGCTCTCTGGAAGAGGTTTACCGGCAAGGCCCCAAGGGGCCACTCACCGTCGGTGCCATGCTCTGAGCCCGGGCTGTCTCGAGACTCATCAGTCAGCTCGGGCCTAGTCCGGAGAGTCTCGCGGAAGGTTGTCCCTGGCTTACCCAGGACCAAGACGTTCAAGAGACAGCTGTCCGAGAATAGAGAAAAACTAGAAGCTTTCTTACCTAGTCCGGCTGAGCGAAGGGGCGTATCAGTCGATAGACGTATGCAGGTTCAACGAAGTGCCTCTCACTCGAGTCAACTTTTACCTCGCGCAAGCGCGCCAGATTATTTTGGCGATGCCGAACTCTCTACTGGCAAGCTCGCCGTTTTATCGCAGACCGCATCAGCTCCCCAAAGCCCCGTTCTTGAGAAACATTTCTTAAGCCTTAACAACATCGACGCCCCCACAATATTTAGAGATGAAGGTCATACAGACGAGCAGGGTCCTCATTATCCAGAGGCCATCTCCGCCGCCGATGCACAGTCTGTCGATACTTCTCAATACGATGCTATGGTACGCGAAGAGCTAGAGCATAAATGGATCCTGAATCTGAGCATGCATTTCCGAGATAAATCAAGGAGGGAGAAATTTTTCGTCACATATCGAGAGAAGGACTTGATTTGGAGGCGAGTAACTATCTCCCTCGACTACCGAAGTGCCCCTAGCGACTCACTCGAAAGAGACCTTCTGAGCACGAAATTCCAGCGAGACAAGAGCGCCAAGATATATGAAGCTATTCGCGAAAGCCTGCAAGACATTCAGTTCTACGATACCGTCACAAATCTTAAATTACAGACGGCCGATGGAAGGCTACATGTTCATGTGGTCGAAGATGTCAACGTATGTTAGGTTCTTGCTGGTATCCTCGTATTAGACACTAAGCCAATTCTACTAGGAAATTATTCCCTTTCCGTCCATTCAGACGGTTCAACATATGGGTTGCCGGCGCGTTCGCGAGAGTGACCTCGAATTTGACTCCCACATGTCTGGCTTTGTCTATAAGGTCCGAGTCGATGGGTACACGCTTATCAAGAAAGAAATACCAGGACCAGACACTATAGACGAGTTTCTCTACGAGGTCAACGCTCTTAACTCGCTACGATTCTCTCGAAGCATCATTGATTTTTATGGTGTAGTTGTTGACGATGACGACCAATTAGTCAAGGGACTTCTCATCAGTTATGCCGATAAAGGAGCTCTCATTGATATGATATACGATTCCCACGAACAGGGCGAACAGGCATTACCCTGGGCTGTTCGAGAGAAGTGGGCGAGGCAAATCGTGCAAGGACTCTCTGATATTCACGAGACTGGATTTGTCCAGGGAGATTTCACTCTTTCTAACATTGTCATTGATGATTCGGGCAATGCCAAGATCATAGACATCAATAGACGGGGCTGTCCAGTCGGTTGGGAACCTCCGGAGGCAACTCTACTCATCGACAGCAACCAGCGTATTTCCATGTACATTGGTGTCAAATCTGATCTTTACCAGCTCGGGATGGTACTCTGGGCATTGGCAACACTCGAAGACGAACCTGAAGCTCGTCGTCGGCCACTTCGCTTGAAGCCTGAGCTGGACGTGCCTTCGTGGTACCGTGAGGTGGTGGAGAAATGTCTCCATGAGAACCCGCGCGCTAGATTACAGGCTACCGCCCTGCTCGAAAAATTTCCGGGGGTGCCATACGACGACGTGTATGGAGAGCCGGACTTTCCGTCCATTTCTGTGCAAGATAGCGCTCCGTTTCAGAACTTTATGCCGGACGAAAACTACGACATTCCCGATATTAGGACCGTGGAACCTCGGAGCAGTTGGGCATCTGGTAGCAATACACAGGCAACCTCGCCTAGCTTCTCGGACGAGCCATACTACCCGCGACGTGGTCGATCTCCGCCCAGGACTTTACCTCCTGGCCATGATTTATATCCCCAGCCTTACTTCGACGGAAATGCCACGTGGGCTAAACCGCTTGATATCGCGGCAATGGACGGTGACCACGATGCGGACCATGCAAGGGTTGGGACACCAACAGATCTTCAAATCCCGACTGAATTCGCAAATATGGAGGATGAATTGGATCAAATGGCGGCAAGCTTCCGTGTCGGGGCTGTTCTAGGAGATGGACAGGCTCGGGCGCCCGGGGGTGATAGCTTGGCACAAGACAATTTGTTGAAAGCAGTTTCCGAACCACTTGCGACGAGTGACGGCCAAAACGATCATACTTCATTGATACATGAGGATGGGTCCAAAGTTCCGACACCCACGTGTGACGTAACACCGTGTGGCAGTTCGAACGGGACACCGATTGCGGTAGAGCCGCAAGCCTACAAGTTTGCTTTATCGGAAAGGCCACCAAAGGATGCAGAGGCCACTGGAAAGACAACCAAAGACGGCGAAGTTGATGTTGTTGTTCCCGCGGTGAACGATCAGGCTGGACCAGCCCTAGCTCCACATCTCGAAGACCAGACCAAATCTACAATATTTGTGGAATCCCATGGAATAGAGACACCAGCCAATCATTTAGGTGTGGATCATACATACGACAGAATAGATGATGAAACAGGAGACACATCTACGCGACCCACAGAAGCAACCGTTAATATCTCTGATATAGCAGCCCGGAAGGACTCACTAGCAGCAGAACCACCAGAGCGCGGCGCTGTGACCCAGCCAGCAAAGGTATAGGGGAATAGGGCCCGCCGGTGTACTCCGTTAATAACTCAAGTGTCACTGCACCCGAGGCTGCGCAGGACGCAAAAGTCACCGCCTGAGAGGAGCGGCGACTTTGACCTGTGTCCAGGGTAGCTAATTTGTGTTGTCAGGCGAGGAGTTCGCAGTGGTCAGTCCTATACGGCGGCGAAATCTTTAGTTTTCTTTACTGTTTCTTCATTTTTTATCTTGTTTGCTGTCATTCATACGCTACCTCTTGGCACAAGGAACGGTTTATAAGCCAGGGGCGGTTTCCTATTTATTATATCCATGGATCTTGGGTAGTGAAATTTCGGTGCACATTTACGAGGCAAGGGCGGTAGCATTGTTTGTACAAATCCATCATATCTAGATACCTTTTACGCAGCAGCAGCATATGGTCGAACACGAAAACGGAGGTAAACGAGTGTGAATACAAAATAATGAGTTAAATGATCAGCTATACGTGGCAATGCCCCTTTGTGATCTCACCTGTAGTTCCCCGGGCCCATTTGATGCCTTTTTGTTGATAAAGACTTGTCAAACAAGAGCCATGCATTGATATGTTCACTGTCAGGCTAGGGTGTTTGTAACATACACCACTTGCGCCACGGAACTCGGACTTGAGGCCTATCATTGCAGTAGGACATGGAGCGTCACAATTCCAATTGTATAAGTAACTCCGGATGATTGAGCATCCCACTCGAGAACGCTGTACTTCTGGCAGTGTCGTGGTTCGATGTCGCGGCTCTGTTCTGTGACATGGAGCCCTCGCGCGATGTTCTTGTGTCCGGGTGTGTAGGGCGAGAATTGAAACATATAAGTAGGTAGTTCGTAGGACTGCGCCAAGTAAGGTAAGATAGCGGTCGAGCGAAACACGAGGAATAATTATACTGTTACACTGTTATTAAAGGGTAAGTTAAATTACAATCGACATGGTCACGTCGAGCGCTTTGACCCTTGGCGATTTCTTGTGTGTGTGTGTGTGGTTTCCTTGAAGTTACGGCTAGGATCACAGCGTCTGTTGTGTGTACTAAGTACTAAGTATGTATTTATGTAGATAGTAGTGTAAGTCAGTGTCTACCTATATAGACTGTTACAGTCGAGTTGAAAAGGTAAGGCTTGAGTAATAGGTTAAGTCGGAGTAAGTAAGTTATGATGACGATAACTAATTACTCTTAGGCCTGAACAACCAAGTAATTGAATCCTGGAAAACTCTTGCGAAAAGTACCTCTCCCCTAATTCCCCCTTGACTTCCTTTCTGAATAGCGATGCAAGAATTAGGTGGTCGCCAAGAATACAGCGAGCACTTCTGTAACGTACATCCCTTGGCTGCAATCAGTCTTTAGAGTAGGCAGGGCGTGTACAGGTAGTTAGGTACCTAGGTAGTTGTATGTCAGATAGATTGTGGCTTCATGTCGCCTCTCCCTCCATGTATTAATTCATCTCGGCTGCCGTGGAATAACTCGCAGGTTACATAATATATAGTACTATAGATTTTATGTAGTACAGCAAGTTTATCACAATACGATTATCTCTTTAACTAGGTTATTTGGCTTCAGTTATTTATGTTTCCGAATGCTACTTCGTAAACATGATTACTAAGTCGGCTACTTTGTATCTGTAGGCAAGGTTTAGGTACCTAGCAGTATTCTTTTTTTCTCCTGTGAGAGGTGCTAGCATGGAGTGGAATGATCCTTGTATTCTGTATGAAGTTGTTGTAACTATTATGGAGGATTCCACTGTGACCACTGTGTGCTAGATACTATATACATGTGTGTGGCATGTGTGTGGGTCATGTGTGTGGGTCATGTGACATCTCCCTTTTGTTGTTTTTTCGCCACAGCCAAGATTCGGGGTTGCCTATGTGACTTTATGTATGTAAGATCTAACCTTGCCTTGGTACGAAGTACCTAGAATATTTGAGATTCTAGAAGGGGCTGGTGAGGCGAATCCTAACAGTTGAAAGTGGGGCATGGGGCTGATCAATTGCTCTTCGCGCTAGGTAGCTCCTACCCGCTCGCCGGTTTGTTGGGATACACTAAAAAAAAAAAAGGGTACCTAGCGTAGCAGGGTGGGTCTCCCGCGCAGACATCTTTAGAGAGGTTGTTGCTTCGTACTTCCAATGTAGCAGTTGGTTCGTACTTATGTACTTGAACAGCTCAAATTGTTCAGTGCGGAGGTCTAGCAATTTGTAGTATAAGTATTCAATGCTCATGCCCACGCACTTGAGTGGCAAGTCTGCTTTCCCCTTCATTCTCTCTGTACACTAGACAAGTAGTGATAGCATTGCGCAGTTTATGCGAGAAGGCGCGCACTCATCGCAGGCCAATCGTGTTCGCGTGGTCGAGAGTCGGCCACCGTACCTACTATGTACACTACCTAGTGTACAGGATTCATAACCAACGGGCAATCCATCTGGCCATAAAAAACCTAGAGTGGCCTGACGTATATGGGTACGATAACGGGCGATAACAACGGTCAGGAAAGGGCTGGAGTGTTCTCAAAAAATGAAGTGTCTGGCGTTCAGGGACGATCTTTTCAGTCGGAGGCGGTTGGACGTTGTCACAGAGTCCAGAAATGGAAAGGCCCTGCCCATGTCAAGCCCCTGATTGGCGGATGCCCCTGTCCGCACTACCACCGACCTTGCACCCCTTTCCCCCAACAATTCAACAAATTTGTGTAAGGCGCAAGTAGATACCCACAGTGTTTCAAGACTGTATACGAACCCGCACTCAGCGTGCTGATATCTCGAAATACTTCCGTACCTACACGCACGGGTACCTACACAGCACAGCTAACAACGCACCGGATATTAGTTGCGAGAGATTGGCATCGCATTTCGATTGTTGTTTCCTAAGTAATGCTGTTTTTATGAGGACATTTATCTAGGATGGTAGCTGGTTAGTTACCAAGCTTCCGGCTCTTCTGATTTTTGGTCTGATTAATTCCTAAGAATCCATTGTACGCCATTGTAGGTAGGTAGCGTAGGTACACTCCACTGGAACAGGTAGGTACCTATTAAGCGGCACATGTTATCATCAACGGTTTTCCCCACGTCCAGTAACGTGCAACTTGAGCTGTGTTACATCCAGTGCAGGGCGATAGGTACATTACATGTGGATTCCAACGACTACTGGCCGTGAATGAATTTGACATCGATCCAGCCCGAACCTTCGTACTGCGGTAAGTACCTGTCTGCCCGGGTTCGCATCCCGCTCCTGTACCTAGTCGAGTTCTAGGTGTACCTAAACAGTACACTAGATAGGCAAGGTACCTGTCCCTAGCATAGAATTCCTAACCACAACAGAACCGACCTCCCTGTCTTTCTGCTGTATACTACATCTTGTCGAATAAATATCATCCCCAACCCGCCATCCCTCCCTCTTCCTACACTACGTTCTCTGTTTCGAGTTCCCTACTTCCGTCCACCTATTCTTGTCCTCGTCGAACTCGCACGGACGGCGACAGAAGACTACCCTTACCGAGGGCCGGCTGTTTTCTGTTCGTCTATTCGTCTGTCTGTCTGTCTATCCATCCAGCATTGACGACACTCCGCCCAAGCTGCCAATCATGGCATCCCCTAGCACATCCCAGGTGGGCGTTGCCGCCACCGATGCCATTCACGACGGCACCAAGGACTACAAGCCGCTGAGGTCCGGCAAGTATGACCTGAAGAAGCCTCACATCACCGAATATCCCATAACATGGGGCAACTGGTACAAGCACGTCAATTGGCTGAGCACCTACTTCATCATCTTCGTCCCTCTCATGGGCTGCGTCGGCGCCTACTTCACCCCCTTGAATCTGAAGACGGCCGTGTTCGCTGTTTTCTTCTACTTCAACTCCGGGCTCGGCATCACCGCCGGATACCACCGCTTGTGGGCGCACACGTCGTATAAAGCAAGTACGGCTTTGAAGATCTACTTGGCTGCCATGGGTTCCGCGAGCATGGAAGGCTCGGCCAGATGGTGGAGCAGAGATCACCGAGCCCATCACAGATACACCGAGTAAGTGACTTATACCGCACATCTTTTCACCGACCCCTTCACGCTGGCTAGCGCGATTCTCTTGGCCTATAAAAATCACGGGTAGAATTGGTTGGTGAATGATTCTCGACATGGGATCCGTGGCACACAGGAGGTGGTTTGCAAGTTGTCTCTGGCCAAACTCAGTCGTCCATTCAATTTGAATGTTTTTGGGTCTGGGATGTTTGTGCTAGCCGCAAAACCACCGGAGACGGGACTATGCTGTCAAATTCATATCAGAGCTAATACTTTGTCTAGCACCGAGAAGGACCCCTATAGCGTCCGAAAGGGCCTGCTGTACTCGCATATTGGCTGGATGGTCATGAAGCAGAACCCTAAGCGTATCGGAAGGACCGACATTTCTGACCTGAACGATGACCCCGTTGTTGTTTGGCAACACAAGAACTGTAAATTGGCCTCCGCTACATATTTTTTGGTATTGACTGACCATTTGCGTAGATATCAAGTGCGTCTTGACCATGGCTCTCATCTTCCCCACTCTGGTCTGCGGTCTTGGTTGGGGCGACTGGATGGGTGGATTCATCTATGCCGGAATTCTTCGAGTCTTCTGTAAGCGATACTGCGAACCATCGGACCTCGTCCAAGGAAGGAATAAGTTTACTGACTGAAGTTTGCAGTCGTCCAGCAAGCTACTTTCTGTGTCAACTCGCTTGCGCATTGGCTTGGCGACCAGCCCTTCGATGACCGAAACTCGCCGCGAGACCATGTGCTCACGGCTTTGGTCACACTTGGAGAAGGATACCACAACGTAAGACCAGCCCCCACCTAACCGCTACTCACATCCTGGAGAACAGAAGAAGTTAACTTGCTTGCAGTTTCACCATGAATTCCCTTCTGACTACCGAAACGCGATCGAGTGGTGGCAGTATGATCCTACTAAATGGTTCATCTGGACAAGCAAGAAGCTGGGTTTGGCCTATGATCTGAAGCAGTTCCGCCAGAATGAAATTGAGAAGGGTCGTGTTCAGCAGTTACAGAAGAAGCTTGATCAGAAGCGAGCGACTCTAGAATGGGGCACGCCGCTTGACCAACTTCCCGTCATCAGCTGGGATGATTTCGTCGCCGAGTCGAAGAATGGCAAGGCGCTCGTTTCTATTGCTGGTGTCATCCACGACGTCACGGACTTCATCAAGGACCACCCCGGTGGCAAGGCCCTGATTTCGTCTGCCATCGGCAAAGATGCCACGGCTATATTCAACGGTGGCGTCTATCTCCACTCCAACGCCGCTCACAACCTGCTCTCCACGATGCGTGTAGGCGTTCTTCGAGGCGGCTGCGAGGTAGAGGTCTGGAAACGCGCCCAGGCCGAGAACAAGGATGTTTCTATGTTGTTCGATTCTGCAGGCAAACGCATCATGCGTGCCGGTGATCAGGTTACCAAGGTTGCGCAGCCAACTGCCAGCGCCGATGCGGCTTAATTGCCGGTACCTGGGATTAATGAGCTTTAACTATCAATGGTAGACTTAATTTCGACACCACCAACTGGTGCAGGTTTCCGCACGTCGTTTTCGCACGTCGTCGGATAAAAGGACGGGATGTCACGTCGAGGTTGTCACATCTGAGGATTAGCAGCACGAATGACGAGCCACGTCATGTACATATTCTAACATCGTCGACACCACTCCACGAATATTCAAAGGCATTGGGAGACGAACTCCGACACGGCGTTGTGGGAAAAGCTTTTTAGGGGGGACAAAGGGGCGTTCGTTACACGGGGCTTTACGATACTGAATCACGATTAAAATAAAATGATACACTGAGCTAGTTTGAAACTCAAAATTCTCCCGCCATTCTACAGGCTGACTTGAGAAATCCCATCTTCATGTCCATAACAGTGCCAGTAGTTGCTATTAATCGCAATGATCTAACGTGGTTAGGTAGGTTACCTCGTTTATACCCAAGTCATACGTCAAATGTGTCTATACGACTCTTCAATACATATAACAACGAAACGACCTGGTGATACCCGACGTTTTATCGTCTTGAGACCATCAAACTAACTACCTACCTACCTAGCTTACTGTCGAATCTGGCTTACGTGCTCGAATCCAAAGTATTCTCTACCCTTCCCCCCCCTCTCCCCCCCTTTTTTCGTCTCCTCCTTCCTATCTTTCTTCCATGTGATGCCGGCATTTAGTAGTCAGCAGATACTACCTACTACCTACTACCTACTACCTACCTGCATCTATATCTTACAAAACGAGTGAGTCGAGAGGATCGATCGGACATAACACGAACAAGACGCCGTCCGGTTTCCTACGCCACATCCGCGCGCCGCCTTCCTTCCGCCGGTCCAACCTGATTTCCGGCATGAGATTACTTCGTACTTATATATCCGATATTGGCACCTACCCACCTCTCCCTCTCGTCGATGGTCCGAGAATAATCGTTGCTTTGAGCCTATAAGTTAATTACAATAGCCTACCTAAGCCTAGCCTAGTGTAGGGTAGGTACCTGTTGGCTGTACCTTGACCCGAATCCACGAGGATGGGAGAGAAGACTTCAAGTTATTCATTCATCATATAATGATTAACGTGCCAGTTGATTTATTGATCGATTCAGTGATTGATTCATTCAAGTACTCTCTGAGCCCGTCTATCTCTTTCTACCACTATCTATCTAATATGTGAATTCAATCGCAAGAGCCAACGGGCATAGGTACTCGCCCGCAAAAGTGTCCGTAGAAAGAAAAACCTGATATAGGTAAACTGGGCCCGGTCCTGGAGACACCAGATGATGTAACCCCTCCGGACTCCACAGTCTGTATTCCTTCATAATCCATTGATCGGTCCTCCTATCCGGGGTCCGAATACCAACGAATGATTCGGTAGTCGGCAAGGGGGTGTAGCGGCGAATATCTGGCATGCCAGGTCTATGCAAGTCCATCCGGTTGTCGCAAGACCCGATCTTCAGTTTATCGTAAAAATAAAAGCTCATTCGTCGTAACTAAGGTGTATCCGCCTCTAAAACAAGGCCTGATGAACGTAACTCTTTCGCAGGAGAGAGCGCCGCCGCTTTCAGAATGCAATGCCCTGCGCTGTTTCCTGGCCCTCTGTTAAACAATATTGATATGTCATCAGTCCAAACGAAAATCCATGAACCATGAAGGCTGCAGAATACCCCAGAACTGTCAATCAAAGAAACCAATTCGTACATACACTACCGTAGGGGTGCCAACGCAATGCACCTAGTATGGATATCAAACCACACACTCGCAGCTCTCTGCTAAAAAGACTAGGAAACTCGTGAGAGTCGACGTAACGAAGCGCAAGATAACTCATTTGAAAAGATCACGTAGATCCATAAGCTTCTGTTTCGCAGCTTCTGCTTTATCCATAACACGGTTCCCGTCCATGCTGAGGCTTGCAAGCTTCATCTTTTTTTCTTGGAGGCCAAGCATCTTCTCCTCAATACTACCCCGCATAATGTAACGAACAGTGCGCACTGGCCGTTTCTGGCCAAGGCGATGTACGCGATCAACAGCCTGGGCTTCAGCGGCAGGATTGTACTGAGGCTCCATCATGTAGACGGAATTGCCCGAGACAAGATTGAGCCCAAGGCCACCTGCCGAGATGGAAACGAGTATAACGTGTACAGAGTCGTCCTCTCGGAAAGCAGTCATGGCGGCACTTCGGGCTGAGCGATTCATCTTTCCATCCAGACGCGTGAAACGAATCCCGGCATTGCCTAGCGCAATCTCGATCAGGTCAAGGTGAGAAGTCCATGCCGAAAAAACGACTGACTTGAAAGGAGGTTCGTCAGGCTTGGCTTCGCTCTCCGCTTCCGACTTAAGCAAGTCTTCCACCAAGGCAATCGTCTTAGTGTGAGGCCCAGAATATCCGGCATATCCATCCTTCGAGCGATCCTTACTCGCTGCCTTGTCTGAATGATGGCCTTCATGCTCCACTGCTAGCTTGCTCTTTCGGATTTCATTGCACTGGAAGCGAATATATGAGCCACAGAACAGACAATTGCCCAGGTCCCTGCCGTCGGTCTCTTGTTTCCAAGCTCGTATACAATTCGGGCAGAGAAGGTGAAAACAAGCCGTCATATGGCCAATTATATCCTCCTCCCGCTCATATGCAATATCAGCCCCATCATTAGAACCGATTCTCCGTTGGCATGAAATACAAAGATCGTTGTTAGTTTCTTCCATGAGCGCAAAGGCATCGTAGGATCTCGATTCGGGGATAGCCGGCTTGGAGTCTTCATCATCGCTATCAATGTCAATAGCCGAGTCGGCTGTCATGCCTTGTACGGTTTCGAGATCTGCGTCATTCAAAAGGTCTCTTCCATGAGCACTGATCAATCGAAGTCTCAAGATGGACTGCAGAATGTGAATGTATACTTTCCCTCCAAGCATTCGCTCTCTCCCTGCAGCCAAAACTTGTACCTTATCCTGCGCATTCTGCTCAAACAGTTGATAGAGCCTACGCTCCTTTGGAGAGAAATCGAGCCTCACAAGATGCTCGGTCTTCGGAGGCAGGTCAATCTTGTCTTTCAGCCGTCGAAGCGTGACACTGTCGACGAGAACGCGAAGCTTGGGCACAATGTCCGGATCACACGTCTTAAACGGACCTGTGATGTGCTGAGTAAATTTACTCTTGTCGTCGAAGGGCTTCAATCGCAAGAAGGCTAGAAGAGCGGCAAGGTCATCTAGTTTATTTTGGACTGGTGTACCCGTAACCGCCCATCGCCGATTGGCTTGCAACCGGCATATCGCTTTAAATTGAAGAGTTGCTTGCTCTCGGATCATGTGAGCTTCATCGAGCACGACACGAAACCAGCTTATCTCCTCGAGAGGCCAAGGTCCAGGTTTTCCCTTGTTACGAGCAGTTACTTCGCTAGCCACAGATCCGTACGTCGTCAGCACCATGTCGTACGCCGCAAGCGAGTCCGCGTCTCTGATACGGTTGGAGCCGTGGTAAATATAAAACTTCATTTGGCCCGGCCGTATGTGGAGCTTGATTTGCTCTTCCCAATTATTTATGGTACTCAGGGGACAAACCAGAAGCGTAGCCCTGCCGTTTCGCTTCAGGGCCGTTAGTTGGAGGGGAGCTGGAGCCGGTACGTTGAATTGCTGCGATGAGTCTCCCCTCCTTTTCGGCGAGGGGGCTTGTGGTTGAATGGGTGCTCTTCCTGACCAATCCTCGGCTTCATCAAGCGTGGTGGCGACGAGGGACAGAATGCTTAGCGTCTTACCTAGTCCCATCATATCGGCGAGAATGCCGCCAAACGTCTCGGGTGGTTTCCTGTCGAGAATTTTGCCAGTGATCACATTGCGGTACAGACTTTGACCTTGCGGGCCCCGCTGCAGCTGCCAAAAGGAATCAGCGGTTTGCCCGTCCAGAGCAAAATTGCGTGGCTGTTCTTTTTTAGTCATGAAGTACAGTCCCTGTTTCTGATGCCGAAGTAGTTCCGTTTGTACTCGCGCATGCGGCTCCATCTCAGGAAGATCTTCGCTTTTTGTGAGTGAGTCAAAAACGCCCATGACCTCAGAGCGAATCTCTTCGACGCCTCGCGCCATCTGAGGAGGCGGCGGGTACGCGGGATGCGACCTCAGAGCCGGAGGCGGGGGTGGTCTCCAACCTTCAATCTCCTGAGGATTCTCATACTTGATACCATTTTCGTAGACGTATGGCTTCCTAAGCCAGACGCCTTTTTGCGAGAGATACTTGCCGACGCCCGGGGCGGCTCTCCGCGGGCCGTAGAGCACTAGATCTAGACTATAGCTTTTAGAGATAGGCTGACCAGCCTCCTCTCCAGGTTCTTTCCGCCTCGAACCAATCCTACAGTTCGTTCTTATGTGCGTGTGCGGCGAATCCAGTACTGGCGCAAGACCTGAGGAAGTATGTGGGTCCACTAAGCCGACAATCTTTCGAGTGTGGTCGTAGGCGTGGATCATTCGTGTCTCGTCCCCGATTCTCCTCTTCAACACAATCTTGACTACCGGCCAGTGACTCGGTCCCATCCCGGCGATGGCACCAGGCTTGGGACTGGGGACAATGTGGCAGTTCAACCTCGCGTCTTGGATCATGCCGTAGCAGACCTCCTCTTCTCTAGGTGGCCGAACCTCGACAACATCGCCGTCGTCATCTAGGGGGGGATTAGCGAGATTCCCGTGACCTTAGAAAGAGGCGACCTACTCCCGCTTGTTAGATCTACCATGTCGACCTGCGTGGTCGCGGCTTGTTTATATTCTTCTCTTTTCTCTTTCATATGTTGGCCCATGATACCACTTCCACCAGGGCCGAAGCCGGGTTTTGGCTCGAGACCCTCTCCGAATTCTATCTTTCGGCGCTTCGGTTGGGGAGACACCAATGCGCGATGTTCGACATTGTTCACGCGCTCGATCATGGCACCTACTCCATTTGGCGGGTTCAGCGAGTTCAGCGAGTTCAGCGAGTCCAGCGAGTCCAGCGAGTCCAGCGTGTTTAGCGGGTTCGGCAGATTGGCAGTATGGTACATGGAAGCCTCCAGAAGCTGGTTGTTGGGGCTGTCGAAGGTGAACTCGACGGGGGTTGAGCTACCGGAGCCATCGAAGAAATGGCTCTGGATGCCATTGTCAGGAATGCCCATGCGGCTGAAGGCGCGGGGGTTGAGGAGGGCGGCAGGATCATAGGTGGGAGCCGAGGCAACGGGTATATTCGGATCGCCCGTTCGCACAACCCCTGTTATAACAAGGAGTAGACTATCAGTATCGTAGTGGCAGCATAACAGCAGAGCAGCAGTGCGATGATGAGAGAGTGGCGACAAGACGCTCGAATGGCGCAGAGAGATAGGCAGTAGCGGGAGGGAACAAGGCAGTTAATGGTAAGGGAAGGCTGCAGATGATGCTACCTGGTAGACAGAAGTAAGAATACGTACCATGAGAATGTGGATATGACGCCATTTTACAGGGCCTGATGGTGTGCCGTCGCAAGACGACAAAGCGCGGATACTCGACGGGTCAGTGTTTCGCCAGCGGGGTTGTATGCCCGAGATGATGCGCGGGTGCTTTCATGCCAAAGGCTCGAAAGGTTGCGCGGATTCGACAAGGCGCACATATGTACAATGCTATATCCGCGCCAGAGGGAGGGGCTCTGAGAGGGAGAGGGGGGGGAGGGGGAGGGGGTTCTAAGTTAGTTGCCAAGAGGGCATAGAATGAGTGTGCCCCATGCAGAGGCTTCTTTTGGTTTATAAAAAGAGGGGGGAAAGAGAAATATAGATCAAGCGCAGAAAGTGGTGGATGGAGAAGAGAGGTCGGAAGACAGTCTTGTGGAATGTTGGAAGGTGGAAGGTGAAAAGCGGAAGGCGGAAGGCGGAAGGTGGAAGGCGGAAGAGGTGAAAGATAGAAGGCGGAAGGTACACTACAGAGAGAGAGTGTGTGTGCAGTATGTGTGTTTGAGAGAGAGAGAGAGAGAGAGAGAGAGACGGAGAGGAAGTAACACGCAGCCAGCCTGCTTGTATAAGGCTGAGGTCGAGACGTAGTTGTAACTAGCAACAAGGACTTAGGCTTGTATATTTCGATATGCCGAACAACAAGACGCGATTACCACGTGAATAAAAAGGATTTAATAAGGGAGGAGAAAAAAAGCAGCGCGACTGTCTCTACACTCGAAAGAGGTCGGGGGTGCGAAGGAATATTATCAAATCGGTTTATCAATGTTGGCGGGTTGGTTCATGCCTCGAGTCACGAGGGCAGTTTTAGTCGCAGGCAAGGGATATATGGAGTTGTTGCTCATTTCGGCATGGGTACCTATGATGGAGTAGGTGGTAGGTTAGGTAGGTCATAGAGGTGACGGAAGAGGAGGGGTGATGGGGGAAAAAATTGGACAGATAAACAGATAAGATTAAAAGTAGTTATATATAGAAAGTACTTTGTAGTTAGCCATATACCATAGAGGTAAGTAGGTAGTTTGTTATACCGCCTTAAGTTACCGTTTATATGGCATCTGTTCAATGTCTTAAGACGCCAACCTGGTATAACATGGATCCTACGGAGAGGTATCTTACACGTTGGTCGTGATAAATGTTGGTTCTGATAAAAGTTCCAGGTTAGTATTTACACTAGGTACATGTAGGTAAGTAGGTAAGTACTTAAACTACCTGCTGTGCAGTCGCATAGATGCTTCCAGATAGAGAGGCGCTAGCAGATGCTTACTTGCACTGTAGAGTAGGTATCTGGGCCGTGATACAAAGTACCTAGTGATAGGCTTCTCTCCGAGACCCTGGTTTGGGGTCCCGCCGCAGCCCCGTTTGCCGCACAATGCGCTGCACTTAGGTAGGTGCTGCTGTCATAGGCATCTACATGTACCTCGGTCCGTACATGTATAGTATATAAAAAGACTGATATGTTGGAGTGTACGTGTGAACTCATGTTGAGGAAATAATGTAACACATGGATGTATCCTTTCTCTAATACTACGTGTATATAGGTATGTGCATGTAAACTCCGTTCATCATAACACCTAAAGTACATACATGGTACAGACTGCATCTTAGTGCTCCGTACCGTATGTTAGGTAATGGGTATCTCGGTTACCCACAACTCAGCTAAACCACTAACATAAGGTAGTATCCGCCAGCTCGCTGCCGCTGCTCGCCAAGTAATAAGCTCCCTCCTCCTCCGCGCTGGTGAATGGGCAACTTGTTGGTCTGCTGACCTGCCGACACCATCAGCTCTCTTACTCGATGCGGTCGTCTAAAGACCACGTGCTCACGCAGATCCAGCCAGAGCTCCATGCCCGCACTTTTATCAGGAGGCTAGATAAGGGCTATGTGGTAAAAGGAATGACTGCTTTTTTGCACTATGCCAGCTATACCAATTCTGTTGTTGCTATGAGGTTTGGCGCTGTCCGAGATGCATGTTTCTGTCCGTGTAATATCTCTTAATATTAGGTACGTAACATGGCGGCTTATTTATCATCTAGCGCGCTAGGTTTGAAGGGAGCGATCTGTCATTAGAATCCTGGTACAGAGTAGGTAGCATCTATGCAATCCAATACCTACCACCTCTACAAATGATATCAGGGGAGTCCTGAGCAGAGCGTCGTCACATGTCAACGTTCTCTTCTTCGTCGGAACTATCTACTTACCACCATGTCACATTTTCCGACGCTATCTTCCAATATGTTCAGTTCCTAACCCACAAATCTCTCTACTCCAGCTGTCACAAAAGATGGGGGCCATGAGACCATCAAATTACGTCCTCAAGGTTAAGACGAAGCATCTCCAAAGGCTCGCCCGTCCATACCTTGCTCTTATCCAAAAGGTTGTTGCTCCCGAAAAAGGGCTGCGGGTGCCAATGCACAAGACCGCATGCAGGCATCTACTACCGAATTATATAACCCACGTAACCTAGGAGTTGTACTGCAAGTGGTGTAGGTATCCAGACAGAGCGGAGTTCTCTCGGGAATGTGACGTGCACTGGGTAGCTGCATAGCATGGCGTACATAAGTCGCCTCGTCTATCTTCCTACGCTACTTTGTATCTAGGTATCTAGCCTATTTACCTAAATGGGTGACGTGATTGATCAGTCTTGTCTCGGGATGAGGCTGCTGACTGATCAATAAGAAAAGACGGGGAGCGGGAGCCATCAATCAAATCCTCTTCCAATGAGCGGCAAGCGCCCTTCTTTTGAATTGGCTCCCTTTTATCCCCCCCACCTTCTTCCTACTGGCGGAGCTGTAAACACGGGGCCAGGAGCAGGAGAAAGCAGGCAGGCTTCCAAAACGACGTGGGCGCCCCCATGAAGCGCGAAGCCTGAGGCGGCTAGCTGGCCAGACCAGGGGCTCCGCGGCGGGTTATATAGCGTAGTATACACTACCTATGCAACAAGGGGGCACGCCTCACGTCTGATCGCCGCTTCAGAACACCGCCGGATTTGGTATCGTGCCTGTAACACCACTGCCTCGAAACATGAGCCTCAACAGAATCCCATACCTACCTGCTATGAAAACCGCCGATCTCCATTTTCGCGGGTTTGACATGCCTGGGTAAGTGGTAGTACATATCAGTATGTAGGTTAGAAGAGGAGACGGTAGGTTAGGTAAAGTACTTGTTAGCCAGGTTTTGTAGCTAGGTAAGATCCTTGGAGGCAGGTCCTTTTCTCAATATCATACACTCTCATCTTCTCAATTTGTTTCGTACCTACCTTTCTTCCTCTCTCCTCTGCTTCTTACTTTCTCTTCTCGTTCATCAGCAGCCTGGTCTGTCGTTGTTCTCTCATTCGTCTTTCGCTTGGTCGAATTCTTCTTCTTCCTTTCTTTCCTCTTGTATTCTTTCTACGTTGCATCTTTCCCTTCCCCGTGGCCGGCCACATCAACCAGTTCTACAGCGCCCATCTATACCAAAACCGTCTCCTCATTTTTCTCCCTGTGCCGTTGCCTCGTTGGAACGTAGGGGCCAAATACACCCTCCCGAAGAGAGAAAGAAAAAGAAGGGCAGAGAGGAGTGAAGAGAATATAATAATAGAAAAACCCGAAAATCCGAACGCTACGCAAAAAGAAAGCAAAAAAGAAGAACAATGGCCCGAATGATGGCATCCTCCAACCCCATCGCCTCCCTGCTTCTCCTCCTCCTATCGCTCTCGCTTCTCCACATCCCCCTCGCCAACGCGGCAGCAATCCAGTTCCGCACCGTCCTCGTGGCGCGGCAGAGCCCGGCCGCCGTGCCCCTGCCGTCGCCGTCTGCGTCTACGTCTACGTCGCCATCCGCGACGCCGCTCCCGAGCTCCATCCCCGTCTCCTGCGTCGAGTACAGCCGGATCGCGAACCTGTCGACCATCGCGCTGAACTCGACGCTCCGCGGCGCCTTCCTGCGCTCCTCGTCGCTCGGCACCTTCCCCGCCGCCGCCATCCTCGACGTCGAGCCTCCGAAGCTCACGAGTCTCATGTTGGACGTGGAGCTCAACCGGCAGTGCGGGAACCTGAGCGCCCTCGCCGTCGTCGAGGCCGGCCGCAATCTCACCGCCGGCACCGTGGCCGGCATGAAGATCCTCGACGCCCCCGGCGTTGCCCCGGCCAATATCGCGCTGCCGATCCTCTGCGTTTTGTTCATCTTCATGCTGGGAGCGCCGGCCAGCTCTATCTAGTCGGAGCGGAGAGGCCCCTTATCTTGATCGCGGACATACACTTCTCCGCTAGGTTGTGAGAGGAGGAGATGGTAGGAGAACCTAGGGCTTGGATATCTTTCTATGTAGGGTACCGGAACTGGGAAGTGAGTGCGGCATTAGTTATACCTGTACGCAGTTCTAGCACATATCTCCAGATATATGGCGGTTATGGGGCAAGGGATAATGGAACGCAGGCCTGTCAATCTATTAATTAGAAGATAACTTGATGAGTTTTTCAACAGCCAGCGATAGGTATTACACTATCTATACACCTACATCTACATCGCATCGAAAGCAGCCCTGACCCGTTCCCCTGACAATAATAGCCCTATACAATGTGAATCCGAAAACACTCAACTGGTCCAATTCCAAACGCCGCCTCATTTCCCTATTGTGTGCTCTCGCGCAGCCTGGCGCCGTTGTTGACTCGTTGCCCGATGGGCTTATAGATTGGCATGTGCATGCCAACGGCTCCCTCCTTGCCAAGCGAGCTTTCCACTTACAACCGCAAGTCTAGCGGAGCAGCCATTGAGAGTCGTGCGAGGTCGGAGCAACGACAGTCGCTGATCTTAGAAGGCCTAACGTCACATTCATGATGGCCCCCGGTATTATCACCCCTGTTCACCGTTCACCTTGGCCGTCGATACTCCACTCGGCAGTACTATCTCGTATGTCGTAAGAGGGAGAACGAATGCCTCCACAGCCGCAGTCCCAACCTCGTCACCGTGCGAAGCCACTTCGAAGCCCGCCGGCATACTGGTATAGACTCGGCTGCGACTCTGCGTCGGCTGTAGCCTATGCTTGGCCATGGATTGCGTGGTCCCGGGTCCCGTGTAAGTTGTGTACGGAGACCGGGACCGCGAGGCTGGCCGACTTCGCGGATGCTCCCTCGTCTGTTGCGTGATACGAATCAACTTGCGGTGCGAGGGCGAAGGGGAAGCCGAGGTGTGACGACAATGATGGCGGGCCATCATTCGGTGTTGGGATGTAGGTCGTGACAAGGACGGCACGTCTAAGTACCGGGAGCTGCTGCGGTATCGACAACGCCCCCGGCACGTGGCCGACTCGGCCGATGGGATCGCCGTCCTGCCAGCGTTTGCTTCGAAGAAGTCTCGACGCCGCTTGCGGCCACGTTGAAGTTCTGGCTCTGGCGACGACAGGGGCGAGACGGTGACGGTGACGGTGACGTCGAAGAATGTTTCTGCCGCTCTTCCAATGGGGTTGGTCATTGTTGAAGTGGCGTAGTTATTCATGAGCAGAAAATATGAAAATAGACTGGTTCGCTGCAGATAGCTTTGTATGTCGATGAAGGTAGCAGGGCGGGTTTAGGTTCTATTCATACAAGGTAGTGGCGGCAACCGATCCGTAGTTCCTGGCAGAAAATCAGTACCATGAACGAAGGTCGTCCAATTTATCAGAATTTGGACTTCGAAAGACGAGTTTATATGAAGTGGCTGGAATGTGACACCAATTACTGGGAAGGGGGGAAGAAGATACAAGGGAGGAGGATCTCACTTTCATCTAGTATCTAGAGTTAGACGGATATTTAAGAGAGTCAGAATTTAGGGGAAATTGCTCCGTCGCCCTTGTCTGAGTCCGCTAAGTATCAGCAGCACAGATGATGGGTGCTGATCGACGTTTCCTGATGGATCTCCAAACTGTCGAAGGTAGTTTGCATGGTGGCCCGGAACCCATGCATCTCTCTTCGTCGAGAGCCCAGGTGCGATTGGCCAAATCGACCGTCTCCAGGACCGGTCGACGTCGGCAAACTTTATTTACGGACGGAGCGGAACTCTGTCGTGGTAGTCCAAAGAGCTGGCTAGCTCAATGAAAGGCGAGAGCTGGTAGATGGCCGATGGGTAAGCTGGTAGGTAGCTGATGTTTGAGTCCAGTCCCGGGTCCGCTTGCTCCTTGTCTCCTCTGGCTCCTCTGGCTCCTACTCCCTCTTCTTGGCTTGGGGTAAGTAGGATTTCAACAAGCTGAGGCTACATGCATGCCCGTAAGTATGCGATTGATTACATCGAGCAACGAGCGGCAAGCCGAGCCCACAAAGAGCCCACAGAGAGTCCACAAAGACAGGGTTTCTTTCAATCGGGTGCTGCTCGGGTGCGTTTATGTACGAGATCGCGTGATGACACGCAAGTCTGTAGGATTGATCGATATCTTAGTCCTAAGGATGATCTTACCGACAACGTTGTACGAGGCAATCAAGGCGACGTCGAGTCTGTGTATAGGTGTACGAGCATGAGTTCACATGAATCGCTGCACAAGCAGGGCTCTCCCGCATGGCTATTGTAGATGGTTCTACCCATCCCCCTCTCTGTGTTGTCACCAACAGGATTGTGTGTATCTTCAAGTATTGTATCCGGCACTTAAGAGTACCTCTCGCTACTGCCCTATGACTTCACGGTTGGGCTAGGTGACTCCAGTACCTTGGCGTGGGTAGTCGGTACAGGCCACGAAGAGGTGTCTATTATAGACTAGCAAGGGTACAGGTCTCGCTAAAGCTGATGGGGTAAGGTCGAAGCCTTCAATGCCATGGATTCAGCCAATGAAAGTTAATAGGTGTCTGGAGCTAGCCTGAATCCGCCTAGAGTCCTACATCTTAGGCAGCCAGATACCTCGGTACCTATACGCCATACACGTACAACTACGCTACGCCACGTACACGGTACAGATAACTTCAATGCCTCCGAAACTTTCCATCATCCCGAATCGTCATGTAATTGACATCGTTATATTCATCTTCTCCAATCATCAGCTCACTGCTAGGGTTCTCTGCACCCGAACCTCTCATTACTAGTCTAGTCGTTCATTCAATACAACTTGCTCACTATCACTTACCATCCGACGAGGCAACAAAGCAGCCTCGCTTCAGCTCAACCCCTTTCACTGTGTACCGAGATAGGCCACTTCGCCAGAATGACATGACATAACACCTACGCGTACATCTAACACCTTCGGCCGCTCACCACACCTCCCCGATCCCGGGCCGTCTCTCAGTATCCATCTACAGCCCAGCCCAGCCCGATCGATCCCTAGCCCGGTCCTCCTCGCCCCGCCACTCCCGCCACGATGCCGCGGAACCGACCTGCTACCACGGGCTATGAACGCCTCGCCCAGGCCGACCAGTTCAGCGACGAGTCAGACGACGAGGTTCTCGCTCAGAGCTCTGCCTCGCTCCAACCACAGTCCGTGCCTCGCTTTGCACCCGTCACTCAGCCGCGGCCGCACTCCGGCATGACCTCTCCCAAGGCGCTCGCTAGGCAGAAGCATTTCCCGAGACGTACTAGGAGCAACTCGGGTGTTGACTTGAAAGCTATCAATGCACGGTTGGAGCGATGGGCCGATGAGATTGCGTCCAAATTCAAGAGGACAAGGGGGAAGCAGCCCGGAGAGGAAGAGCGTTTGGAGATACACCATACCGTCTTTCATCCTCCCGCAGGCACGAGACCCGCGAGCCCCGAGACCCTCGCCGCCATGCCAGAGCCCGCCATGTCCAAGGCAGAGTTCGATCACATCGTCAAGAGCGTGAGAGTCGCTATCAGTCAGGGCATGCACCCAAGTATGATCACCCAAGGCAGCTCCGGTAGCTACTTTGCGCGAAACACGGACGGAAAGATCGTGGGCGTCTTCAAGCCAAAGGACGAGGAGCCTTATGCGGCTGGAAATCCTAAGTGGAACAAGTGGATTCACCGGAACTTGTTCCCTTGTTTCTTTGGACGATCATGGTACGTGTGAATCCGGAATTGTGAGCCTTAATGATGAGTAGTACTAACCCCGTCGGTAGTCTGATACCTAACCTTTCTTACGTCAGTGAAGCCGCAGCGTACACACTGGACTACCAGCTCCATACCAACATGGTGCCATATACAGATGTGGTGTGGCTGTCCTCCAAGTCTTTCCACTACCCGTACTGGGATCGTCGGAGCTTTTATAGGAAAAAGAAGCCCCTCCCCGCCAAACCTGGTAGCTTCCAGGTTTTCCTCAAGGGCTTTAAAGACGCCAACATCTTTTTGAGGGAGAACCCGTGGCCCGATCAGTATTGGTCCGGCTCTCGCTCGAATGAGACACACCGGAACAGGCGCAAAAAGTGGACTACACATTGCCGGCCATCGAGTCGATCCGCTGATGATGAGCTAGAGAGCGGCGATGAACACGGCACTAGGGAGCAGCGTCCCCTCGGTCCAGACAATTTCATGTGGACTGAATCCCTGAAACAGTCGTTTCGAGAAGAGTTGGAAAAACTGGTCATTCTAGACTATATCATGCGCAACACGGACCGAGGCTTGGACAACTGGATGGTGAAGGTAGATTGGGAAACGCAAGAAGTTTCGATAGCTTCGGAGCCACCACAACTTAACATGGATCTGGGGGACGAAGTTGAGCGTGAACCTGCAGCTAGGCCGGTCCGCTTACCGCAACAGATGCAGTCGACTAGCTCACAACCGCATCCCTACAGAGTTCAGATGCCCATGAATGTAGATGATTCTGCGAAGGTCCCGAACCCCAAGATATCAATTGGCGCAATCGATAACTCGCTTTCGTGGCCATGGAAGCACCCGGATGCCTGGCGGAGGTATGATTCCCTTGAGTTTCGTTGTAAATGATCCAATTATACTGACCCAGCCGGTAGTTTTCCCTTTGGTTGGCTTTTCTTACCCGTCGATCTTATTGGGCGACCGTTCTCGCAGAAGACTCGGGATCATTTCCTTCCTCTACTAACTTCCACGACATGGTGGAGCCAGACTTCCCACGAATTACGTAAAGTCTTCCAGATTGATCCCGATTTCCAGGAGAAGATGTTTTCACGACAAATGGCTGTCATGAAAGGACAGGCCTGGAACGTCGTTGAGACCTTGAAGACGTTAGATCATGGACCCCTAGAGCTTACTCGTCGAGCAAGGGTTTATGTATGGGACGATTTGGTAGATGTTCCCGTAGCTGTACCGATGCGCATGGCCTCATCCGATATGCGCCGGAAAGCCGAACCCGAGCTTCATGATACTATTCAGGAAGAGATAGATATCGGCGCCGCCAACACGACTTCGCGTCCTGTTAACCCCAGTGAGGATCTGCTCGGCCTCTCTAGTCCTCTTCCACATCCTGGCCGTTTCGATTTGACTACAAGTCCTAGAGCACAGTCGCCCGAAGCACTCGAGAACGGATCAGTTCATGGGCCGGGGAATGAGGACCAAGCCCGCCCCTCCGCCAGTCAAGTCGGACCCAGGTCCGCTAGTTACCACAATTCCACAAGGCTGGAGATTCAAACAGCCTCACAGCAGAAATATCGGCATTCCTCATTCACTTCAGCTAGAAGACACAACCATACCATTGCACAGCAGATGTACGATAATGTAAATGGCTACGACGAGGCCACACCAGACGACGGTGAAGGCGACCTAGGGTACGCCGCAGCTGAGGGCATGGACGGTAATAGACGCAAAGTCATAGTTGAGCGGCTAGAGACGGTCAAGGCCAAAAATCCCGTGTTTACTTGGTGCTAGATCACTACCACTAAGTACGGGTTCTTCTACCTTGGACGTCTTTGAGACTCTTCGTATTATAAAACCCTGGCTATCGGTCCCCGAATTAGGACCCATTCCGTGTTCTTTTATTGGTTTGATGGCAACGGCGCAACGGACAAACATGGGTAAACTGGGCGCTGGATGCGTGATACATGGATGCACAGCATTGCGGCGAAGGGAATAGATAGGCTACTCGTTACCTTTGGATTGGAGTCGCTGCACATAAGCCACAGATGCGATTGCGTGCTGCTCGTCGCTTTCTTGATTCTCTCTCGCCCAACTCGAGGAAAGACGAGAGATGTGACGTCCACCGACCTCGAACTTTGTACAAAGCGAGTTGTAAGAGTATTTCAGATCAATACACACTGCTTATTTGTAATACATGCTGTGACGGGGCTTCGGGTTACTAGATCTAAACCAACGAACTGCTAGCTGCCCACTCCCTTGTACGACACTCGCATGTGGCTGACAGATACCATTAACTAATAGGTTGGCCGAGCTTGCCCTCGCGATCTCGCGATAGCGAGCACGGGTTGGCACTACAAGGAACGGAGCAAGACCAAGCAAGGTATATCCCAAGTGCATCATATCGTATTGTTTCACGCCATTCATCAAGGCTGAAACCAAGGATCGACTAGCTGTTTTGTCTTTCCATCCGTCTATCTATCTAGATATATATATATATATATACATACATATATCTATAACTATTCACACCTAGTTCGAAATTAAAGTGCCACATTCTCCAAATACGCCGTAGCAAACGCAAAACCGGCACCGACGTCAAGGTTAGTGTATGTAAGGGAGCTCCATGTAGGGTGTAGTGTACAAGTAGCAGCAAGCACTCTGGTCCTTTTGTCGAACTAGATGGCTAGTTACATTACTGGCGGTAGCTTGGCAAGCGGACATAAAAAAAAGGGAAGATCGGAACTTTAAATCCCCGGCGGCGCTGGGGTTTTCTTTCTTAAAAAATGATTTGAGTTGATTATTATATACTCTCGTCATCATTCGTTAGCTACTGGCTAAGGTAGCGTGCCCTGGATAGTGTCGAGGCTAAGGCAATGTGCTTTCTCGTGGTATTCGCAGCTAAGTGTTAGCCTAGGGGCGGGTAGTTCACGGAGAGAGCGAGGGTGGTTTGCGTTGGTTGGCTCGGACTATTTTGGAGCCGTCAATGTCGTGCATATTCTTGTATATCTCTCTGGTCTATGTGCCTGTCTGTCCGTCTGTCCGTCTGTATTTTATGTTATGTACATACGTCCGTGTATAGCTGTCGGTAATGGAAACGGCGATGATCTGACATTACATACTTAAACTAGCCCGACCTGACCTAACCTGACCAGACTTACGTTGGTAGTGAGCATAAGAGCAGAGGCGGTGTAAGTCGAGCTGAGAATATGTAAGACCTAAGTGAAGTTAAAAATCTCCTTGCACACACACGAACGACACTTACGGAGAGGGTGCCTTGGCTCTTGGCTCAATACTGAACATTTTTTACCTAATAGGAAAACGATGGGAAAGAAAGGGCTCGGATGACCTAGATTAGGCGCTGGAATGAAAGATGATAGATTATATTAAAAATCCGAGGAAAATGACGACTCAACCAGCTCGCAGCTCGCTTTCCTTGTCTCGGCACTTATACCTCGAGCTCAACCAATTAATAACTTGCGGGGAAGCCAGGGGGGGAGGGAGAGCGGAATATCTAAGTACACACCAGTAGGTTAGACTTACTATGTCCCATCTTATCTAATCCCGGTGGTCGATATGTCACTCACGTACATAGTATGTATGTATTGTATGCAAGGAGCGGAGAGTCGGTATAAGTGGTAGATAGGATAGGACGGAATAGGGCCGGACCGGAGAGGATCGAGTGAGATCTTGTTTTGCTTTTTTGCTTTTTGCTGACTCGTTACACGACCTGCTTCCTTAGTTACGTACTTGCTTCCCTTATTTATACAACTTCCCATTGATTCTGTTTATTTTGTTTTATTTCTTACGTTTCGGAATCAGCTGTTTCGAAAAGAATTCCTGCACTGTGATGATGATGTGACGATATACCTAAGGTATGTTTGTTTCTGTCCACCTCCATAGATCCAGGATTACTCGACCACGAAAAGGGCAACATGCGCAATGTGCAGAAAGGACAAGGTCTTGGTAGGAGGGGAGCAAGGGGGGGGGGTCAACAGAAATTAATCGTATTCAGTTACCTAGGTTCACTACCTATATGCCGGTACCTATCGTGTCTTGGGCACACCAGAACCCGACTACTGATCGACCGAGTGGCTGGCTGACTGGCTGGCCTCTATCTCGATAACCTAAGGCTAGTTTAGGTAACTACCTAGGTTAGTTCGTTCAAGCAGTAGGGTCGTTGGCCCCGAGGCCAGAAAAACTGGCCGACCCGCAGAGGTTGTCGCCGTTTTGTTTTTTTCCCTTCCGTTTTTTTCCCTTTCTCTCTCTCTCCCCTCCTCCTCACATGACATTACCCGGCGGGCAGGCTAGCTATCATACGTCGGTAAGATGCTTTAGGTGCTTTAGACCTCCCTCCCGGTCCAGTGCCGGAGCTAAGTGAACCCCTCTTGCATCTGTTCTCGTTTGCTCGTCTCTTTGCTCGTTATGTATGTGTGTATATATGTTTGTCTATCCGTCTATCTGTGTGTCTGTCTATCTGTCTGTATGCTTGTCTGCTTGTCTGTATGTTTGTGGAAGGAGGGTTGAGAAGCGATGATGTTATGTCACATCAGGCCCGCCCCCGTGGTCGAGGAAATGGGTTACCGATCCATCTGGGTGGCAAAAAAGGGCAAGAACTGAAATCAAATCATCAACATTCAAAAGTCAGACAGCTGAACGACTACCTATGTACCGAGATAGATTGCTCGCTAACTCGAGCCGGAGCAATACCTCAACAAAGTTTGCATGCCATGATATCGATTCCCCACCGCATGCATGCACGAAATGCGACTATACCTACATGGATGGGTGGATGGACGCATGGATATACGGATGCATGGAGGCATGGATGCATGCAAGCATGTCCCGTACTGAACCGACTTACATGTGCGCAACCTACGTGGTCTATCTGACCCGCATGCTAGTATTCACGCCTGCATGGCCTCCCCGGCTGATAGGTCCGCGGTACGTATATATATGGAACCGCTGCTTGGAACTTAATAGCCCTTTTCCTCCTCTCATCGGTATCGCGGCGGGTGCGATGTGGCCTCTCCTCCATTGGGCACCGCATAAATACCGTGCACGTACATACTAACACACATCCCTCCCTTGTGCGTGAGCGGGGAGTATGGCGCACGATACCGGTACCGCCAGATGCGCCCGGTACTACTACCGTAACCATGACTGCACGGCACGTCGCATTGCTGCTACCTTGCTGCTGCTGCTCCCTCGGAGCCGTGCGGCACCGCCTATCAGAACGGTGTTGGGGTTCGGTAAGGATGCTCGTTCGGTGGGCCTTCGTGTGTCGAATTCTTCAGCGGGGAGGGCGGATATAAACAACGAGGGGCGAGGAAGAAGTCAGGAGACAGCTTCGAGCCCACTTGTTGCCGTGGGCCCGGGGAGCTGGAACGGAAACTGTTCCCGACTCGCCCTCCCTCCTCGACCAGGCCGCACCCTTGGGACTGCCCGCTGGAAGCCCGAGGTAGAAGCCGAGGCTAGGGTTGCATGCATCGCCAGTAGCTGTCGCCAAAACACCTTCTTGGGCCTACCCCTTGTATGGGACGTCTGACCGCAGGATGGGATCAGGCTATTAGATTTATGTCCGATACGCATGCCATGGCGTCGGTTAGCCCCGAAGTCAACCGCGAGACAGCTGGGATGCGACTCGTGGCGCCGGCTTCCCGTGCCGCTCCGGCGTCCTAAACCATGCCCTCGGGATATGATGTGACCCTGCTGATGGCACCGCACGTAGCACAGCATCCCGAGGCCGAGGCCAGGGCCGCGTATCATGCGCCTCAGACGAGTCTGACAACCTCTCAGGAGGCGAGAGCGAAACACGAGCCCATAGCAGGCCTGCCCTCGTGCCGCGCCGAGTTACATAGAGGACCTGTTTTGAAGTCTAACGATGAGAACAGGGTAGTACCGCCCTCTCGGTCTCCGAGGAGATGGAGAATACCAGACGGCCGGAAGGCCGGAAGGCCCTCAGGAAATGGCCAACTAACCTAGGGTGTTGCGCTTGTTGTGTCGAAGACATCCGTTCGTCACGAACCTGCTACACTGCGCCACTCTCGTGTCGCACCGGACACATGCCGCTTGGGTCCATTCCAGCGCCACGGCATTGGGCGATCTGTTGTTCACCAGATGCAAGAACACGTCAGAACGGATGGGGGCCGGGTTGTGTGGTCGCAGTGGGATTTTGAGGATGCATAACGCTGGGGTAATGGTAGCATCTGCCTACACACCGGCGCGGATCCGTGGGCTCGTCAGGTCATTGATTGCAAAAGGGTCTCGGCCACGCTGGTCGACGTGATTTAATCATCATGTTTCAGCCACTTGCGAAGACGTGAGCGCGTGAAGATTTACGGTAAGCAGACGGGTACCTCTCAAGAGGGTCGGCTACACTGTGTCAGCAGTAAGTAAGTATATTAGATAGGTATAATACGTATAATATCCCATCATATAGCAGCCTGGAATGCATGTTTGCTTTTTGAGGTTTGATTTGGTGAGCTAAGCACACGTTGCAAGATCGACATGGACATACTCGGTACAGGATGGCATGGTACGGTATGGTACGGTACGGACAGAGTACGGACGAGAGCGAGACGGAAACTCTTGTGTCCATTTGTTGTCTCTTATTTCGTCCATCCTTGTACAATAACACCATGTTGATCTATTTATGTCTCGCCCTACACTATCTAGACCGTGTAGTGTATACCGGTAGGCCACAGTGCATGGGAGTGGCTTGCAGCAGTTGGGCCGGGACGAATCCCGCTTATCGCCCGCACGCTGGCGATTCCTTGCACCAGGTTCGTGGATCCGGTGAAACCATCATGTTTGAGGGGGAGCCACACGTCCGGGTTCATGAAGTCGAGATGGGCTGATGGGCTGGCTGGGATCAACTGGGGTTCTTTTCTTGCTATAGCCACCGACATCCAATATGTGTACATAGTGGTGTTAGCACGTTGTAGATAAATCGAGTCGGGCTAGTCTATCTCAGGAGCTGAGGGATGTGCCTGTGCTAATATCCAACATCCTGGGCCGCTGTAATTAGTCGTGGTCTTTTGTTTTCTTTTTGATATACATACAGTACAGTATGTGTGTTTGCCTGGTCCTGCTCTTGTACAAAGTACACCGATTAATAACAGAGGCGCAGATCAGGTACCTTGTTTGTTGTATTATTCCCCCCCTTCTGCCCTACTTACTCGTGTAGCAACGCCCCGGCGTCAGTGAGTTGTTTTCTAGTAACGAATTCGCGCCTCGTTCTTTCGAAAATTTTCTTCTGGCCTAGACGTTTTCAAGCTAAGCCCGAATCGATATTTTCTGGGGCATATTGCCTTAAAGTGAAGCTGTTTTTCGGTACGAGCGGTACGACTGGTGAGACCGACAAGATTAACCAACTAAAATGATATGGATACGCCCACAAAGCTGACTGACCCGATACTCTGGTACACGCTAATGCATGCTCACTAAAATAAGGTAAGACATCTAGAAGGATGAAGGAAGAGTCCAGGGAGCCATGCTGTCTTTTGCCATGCGGCGACGTTTTCCTGAGTTCCGTATCACAACGTTCCCATGTGTCTGATGAATGCTATGGCTAGATGCGTTCAGAGAAGCATATCTTTCTTCGGCCGTCTTGCTCTCATGATCTATGCGCGTCGTTTCTTTTGGCCGCTTTGAGACGTGGTCCGGCCCCCTACTTTGTGCCTAGCCGGGTTGTACCCGGATCATTATGTGGAACAATTCCCAGCAATTTGGAACATGACCGGGTAGGTAATTTCTCGTCTTCGTTGGTTTGATCTTGTGGGGTGCGGCAGGGAAAATTGCGTGCGTCTAGGGATTTTAGAAACTGGCTAATTAACCATCTTCAGCTTGGCCTACTTCTGTCAAGGGCGAAGCGGAGTCCCTCGAGGCTTCTAGACAGGGGGGTTGTGCCTTCGGAAATCCCATCTTTGAAAAGGTTCACTTTCGCAGAAAGAAAAGCTGCCAGGTATCTCTTAGCACTTAGCGTTATGTTGAGTACGAGTTAGCATTCCACTCAGTGTAATTCTCCGTAAGAGACTAGGGAGCGATATAGACCTTTGCTCCCGATGGCTCCTGCTCCAGCGAATGGGTATAAGAAATAACCCCCCACGTAGTGATACTTCGTCATTGTAGCGTGACAGTTTCGGTCAAGATACTGGTGAAAATTGTGGCCTAAGTGAACTTGACCCTCCGATGCCACCCTCTCCAAGAGTGTGGCGTGTCTAGGCGAAGGGCCAACTCCACCATGGCCGTCCCGCTATCCTTGACATTTCGTCCTGATCTCTGAGATTACAAAGGGGGTGGCTATTCGATCGTCAAGATGTGCCCTCACTTACACTACGGCATAGTGAAGGGATGAGAGATGGCTCCGCTAGTGCTACTGCACCTCTATGCCGACAGGGGTGAACCACTGAAGACCAGAGAGGCGTTTGTCATGACCCAGCCTGCCGGACCCCTGATGAGTGATGAGCCATTAACACTTCCAGAGACGGTGTAGCGGTGAGATGAAGTAGTGATGACCTGGCGGTCCGCTAATCGCAAAAGGGTATTCACCGCGGCACCTGATACCCATTTCCCTTCAGTTGCTTGCACATACCTTCGATCTAGTGTCTGGTCGGGCTACCTACCCAGCCTAGTAATGTGTGGTTGACGGCGCTATCATGAAGTTAATTCCGCTTTGTTGCCTAGAACATCTGAGGCTCCCTCCCCTTCAATACGGCCGAGTCGATGACACTAGAGAGCGGTTGTACAACATACTGCCGTCTGCTCCCCTGTCGTCATAGTGGCCCACAAGGAAGCCTGGAAAGGTGCTGCTTGCGACTAGTCAGTCGCAAGATGGAGAAAGGGTTGAATACACAACTCCTTCGCGTTAGACTGAATATTTCGCTCACGTCCCTGTTTTGTCATTCTCTAAACCCGCCCATGAATGTCAAGCGCCACGGTAGGGGCACTTCATACGAACAGGGGCGGTCCCATAAGGAGACGGACGGATTCCGTCTCGCTGGATCTGAGCCTGAACAGTTGACTTATTCTGTGCGATGTACGAAAGGCGTTAGCTACCCGGCTGAACCATTGGCTTGGGATCCTCGAGCGCTGCCGTTGTGCGCCACTCGGAACATTTGACAGAGGTCACTTCACAGTGTCGAGATCAGCGTACCTACGCCCTCGGCACTCAAATACCTACTCCTGTTTCCCTGCAAACAATCCTTTACCGACAAAACCTTCCTCGACACCATCATCCACTCTTGGGCCGCCTGTCCAAGGGCACGCGTTAGCCGGTTGAACCGCGACCTGCAGCCGAGAGGATAAGTGGATAGCAAGGGATGTGTATATGTGTGTGAAGACCAGGGGAGAAGCAGCAGACCAGGCTAGTTCTATTAGGTGGTATGAACGTTACTCTGGCCTCTACGAGCGGTCCCTTGGTCCTATCAGGCCACACGACAAGGCCATTACTACCCAACAACGCCAGCGCTGTTTGTAAGTTTGTATGCCACAAGCCAGGCATACACTCAATGCGGGCAACCTGCAATGAGACGTGGTGCCTCTCAACCTCAACGTTTTCACTCTCTAGGTAGCGAAACCAAGTAAATAGTCGTGATGGTATATCCGAGTACGATATCACCGATTCTTTCAGACGCTCTAGATTGATCCGCAGCCACGATGACAAGAGGAGAACCTTATTATATAGGCGCATAGATTTAATGGGAGTAGATGCAGTACCCGATCGGCAACGGTACAAATAGTATCGTGGGGTCCAAGGCGCCGTGTGTGGGTGACCATCATGCAGTGGTTCTGTCGACCAGGTCATAATATCCATTAGCTCCACATAAGTCTACGGCCGTCGTACATTGATCCCGTAACTTGCAGGTAGGTACCAGTTACGGTTCGGGGAGAGCAGAATAATAAGTAATTTCGGAACCCATCCTGGTGGTTCATGGGCTGAGATAGCTAAGAACCGGGTTGGGTAAGCCTATTAGATGAGTGCGGTGAGCTCAGACAACTTTTATGTGCGACAGTGACAGCCTCCACCGCACCTGACGAGCAATAAGTAAAAAAAAATACTATCTCGATATCCAAAAATCGCAGATTCGCACGGCATCGTCGCTTAACAAGAGAGGATATTTTTTAAAAATGGCCGAGTAGTTATTCTCAGCTCAGACAGTTTGTAGACTTGCTAACATGACGGCAGCCAAGCGGACACCGTGGAGATCAGCGAAGAGGTCCGAGAAACGTTTGTTCTTCACAACCGATCGTTTCAGCGATATGCTATCGACAATAGCACGTATTTTGTGCCCGTTGACGAGGTGCGTCGTGCACTTCTTTCTCGGGGAGGGTGAGATCGAAGAGAAGTGCTAACAGGCGGGTTCTTTAGGACGAAACCCTTCGATTACGCATTCAACATAGAGTCTTGACTATGATGTTCGACAATAGATTCATTTTTCCGCCGATTGACGCACCGAGACGAGTCCTCGATTGTGGATTTGGTACCGGAGAGGTGAGCAGTCCACGTCCTTCTTGCTCCCCTGTTGATTTGTTTCTGGTAGAGGATTCTGTACGCAAGAGCCCTATCGGCTGTGGCTTGAAGCCGTCGCCTTGCCCGATTGCACCCCCTTGGCTCTCCGTATAGCGCTAAACGTTGACTCCTACAATAGTGGGCTCTTCAGGTGGCCTGGGAACATCCCAGGTGCGAGGTCCGTACAACCTAGTTTCTTTATGAATGTCGCTGTCATCGTTCTCGAGGTTGGCGTATTTGGTGCACATTGCAATACTATTAATGCCCCCTTTTCCGCCACGAGGATTCATTTCTACTCGCATTTGAGGAGGCGGCATGGGCGGCGAATAGCCGCGAGCGAAACTCACTCCTGCCAAAGAACGCCCTTCGAAGCCCGAATGTTCAAGACAGTGGTCGATGCCGATTGAACACTCTAGTCCGCTAACCGAAGCCTTCAGGTCCGAGGGATCGACATAACACCACACCACCACAACCCTGACGAAGGTCTAGAGAACCTTTATCTCGATGTCGACGATCTCAACATGTCGTAAGGCTTGTCACGTCCGAGTGTGGAAGGGTCTGACAGAAGAGTCAGATTCCAGTTTTCCTCGAACCATTTCGACCTCGTCAATAGCAGATTGGTAGCCGGTGGCATCAATAGTGACCGGTGGACTGGCTACATTCGCGACATATTCCGATGCCTCCGTCCTGGTGGCTGGGTTCAAATGGTGGAGATCGATTTCAATGCGCAGTCGGATAACGGTGCTCTGGCGGAGAGTAAGCCTTGCTCAAACGAATGCTGCTCTAGGGCACCGAGCTTACATCGGTCTGGCAGATTCGGCTCTTCGACAGTGGTCTCAGACGTATCTATATGCGATGGAGCAATGCAAGAACCCAAGAGCCCCGCGTCGACTCGGTGGCTGGCTCAGGAATGCTGGATTCACAGACGTAGACGAGCGAATGATCCCACTGCCGATGTGTGCATGGTCGGATGGTAAGCCTCTCGGTTGTCTGATGAAGTATAGTGTTGATAGTGGTAGCCGTTGCCGACCCAAGAAACCATGATATCGGAGCCGCAAACCAAGAGAACGTCCGGATGTTGTTGTCCTCAATAGCGATGTACCCTTTCACTCACTATCTAAGGTAAGCCACGAAGATAGCGCGTGGCCACGATAATAAGGGGCGATATTGACAGTCATTATAGCATGTCAATCACCGAATTCCATGTGTTGGTAGCGACGGCGAGAACAGAAGCTGCTAACCCGGCGCTCAAGGTATGACGATCCTGAATACCTACACCCGGCACACTGTCTCATTCTCTTCGTGATATGACTGGACTGGACTGACGAATTATGGCGTCCTACTTAGCCATATTTTCCTCTGTGAGTACCGTCCTTTCCTACAGTATACACCATGCAAGGCGACATGTTTCTAATGGCTGGGTTCAAGGTATGTTTGTGTGGGTAAGAAGCCACGTCGGTAACTATGTTCGAATACACAATCCGAGAAGGTCACGTGCTATCTCAAACAAACATTTGCGCCACGTTGCCGACCTTTTGTCGCCTGGGTCGCGAAAAAAATAGCCTCCAGACGTTCGGCACGAAAGGGGGTGGGTTGAAAGCGATTTGTGCTCTTCCCGGCGAGCCAGCTGCATACCCGCTAAACGATAGAGACCGACAACTCGGAGAATGCACGCAACCGGAAATGCCGCTTGGGTGGTGCAATGCTGTTAAAAAGAACGGCTAGGGTGTGTTGGGGGGGTTGATAAGACGGTAAGGCAAGCGGCAGTCGGGAAACCAGTGAGTGTTACGGGATTCGATCAGAAGACAGGGGAAATGAGGTCGGCTTAAGGTTTCTGCCAGACTTTAATTAACAGACCCGAGGATAGGGTAACGAATCAGAAGCATCGACCGTTACCTCTGAACTCCTCTCGCAATGTGACCATTCATATGACTCGTGCCAGCTGACTGGGCCGTCACAGTCCATGGCTGTCAGACCGAGCGGGCTCTCGTGCGAGAACCGGGACGGTAACTGCATTTGCGCAAGAGTGACGGTTAGTCGGACTCCTCCGGATGGAGGGATTGCTCTCGCGAGGTTCCACGATTTGGGTTGTCCGCCTGCTTCCACGTGGCTGGCCATCGAGTACTGCCTGCTGGGGGTGGTAGTGGTTTGCTGCGGGCTCCTCGGCCGCTGGAATAGTGGTGGTGGTGGTGGTCCTCTTACTGGACTTGGCTGCTCCTCGACTGCTACTCCATCCATCGGTAGTAGGGCCAATCAGGCGACAGGCAAGACGACCAAGCAGGCATCTCTCTGTCGCCCGCAGCCCGAGGGCTTTGTGTCGAGGGTGGCCGTGTAACCCAAGACAGCCGCCGAGGCGACCCTGACCGAATTAGACTCGATGATTACTATCCAGAGAAGCGGCACACTTGTGGACCATGGCAACTAACATGGAAAGCTTGTCTAGGTGCATGTGGGCCAAACCCGCGGAAACGCACTTGCATCCCGACCCTTGTTGTAACAGCATTACATCGCCGGTCCTCTTGGTCAGGTGATTTCTTTTTTTTCTCTTCCTCCCCCCCCCCTGCCCTTTCTCCCCCTCGGACTCTCCTCTCATACTCTACTTTGACCATGGGTATCGTGGTGACATCAAGATGGGTGTCTTCAGGGTCTTCGGGCTTGGCAGCGAGTCGAGTCGGGGATACGGCTCGGTGCGATGTGGTGCGGATTCCGTAGCGGAGTCTTGCCCTTACTAAGTTGAAAAAATCCCGTCACTCGCAACGTCGTATGTCTAGTGACAGCGGGTGGATAAAACCGATCGATTCCCGAATTTCTCTTCCTGGGTGTGACGCAAGTCTACTTAATGTATCGAGGATGCTTGAACAAGCCTTGCGCCAAGGCGATGACATTCAGCCCTTCAAACTATGTTGCAGGTTCCCGACGAATCAGAAACGAGCCAAATGGCTCAAACAGGCAAATAAAGAGAAAGAGCTGCTAGCTGCCGGTTGTTCTTTCGTAGGTAGCTTACTTTATATATACCTTCCTCACCTTGGTTGTAGATACAACCTCTACAACCAATGTACCTACTAAGGGTTTACCTTACTGTACTAGGCACCCTAGCGTGCTTGGGCCTCAGATCATTTATCTAAGGTTAAGTGGTTACACCCACCTAAGTGTAGAATTTCTGAGCTGTCTAGTCAAGTCAATTTGGGTTGTATTAGGCATCGAACACAAGGCATATATATATGTCGCTGCTCTATCGGTTACCCCGAACAAGAAGACATTTTGAAGAACATGGCTAATTCTTCTGTTTGTTCGATGGCACCTCCTATACTTTTTTATCCACTAGACTAATCCTTTCCGGGAAAGTTCCCCTGCATGTCACTTTATGTGCCGTGAATGTGGGGCGGCCCCCAAACTCTTCTGACGTTTTTCATTGGCCAATTCAGCAGTAGGCTCAGTAATCCCGGTGCCGGCATCTCGAAGCTCCCAATTTTCAATTCAACCATCCAAGATTATCAACATCCACCCCGGTCGGTCAAGCCCTTTGTGCCCAACCATCAATCAACCACACCCACACTCCCCCCCCGTCGTCACAATGTCCCTCCGACCCAGCGCGCGGATAGCGACGCACCTGCTGCGCCCTCGGGTCGGCACACGACCACCTCCGTGCACGCCCATCCTCGCGATCGCACGCAGCTACAGCGACGGTAGCGACGAAGCGCCCGCGCCTCTACTAAAGAAGATCAAGGACGACTTGAAGACGGCGATGCGCGCCAAGGACGCCGCACGACTGGTCGTGCTGCGCGGCGTCATATCGGCGACGCTAACCGCGTCCAAGACCGCGACGAAGCCGCCAATGCCGAACACCGACATCGCCATGGTAAACTTGCTCTACAGGCATATGCGGGCGTCCTCCGACGCGCGGGACGAGTTCGAGGCCGCGGGCCGCAGCGACCTGGTCGAGAAGGAGGAGGCGCAGATCGCCGTGTTGCACGAGTATATCGCCGGGAGCGGCATCGAGGTGGTGAGCGACGAGCAGCTCGAGGCCCCCGTGCTAGAAGCTCTAGCTGCGTTGGGCAAGGAGCCGAAGATGGTCGACATACTGAAGCTGCTCCAGGGGCCTGGCGGATCTCTGGAGGACAAGTATTTCGACAAGCAGTATCTTGTGCGCTTAATCGAACACGCCAGGAAGATGGATGGGAGGCCCTTGCAGAAATTTCCACCTTGGACGAAAAAAGGAATAAAAAAATAAAAAGAGAAGATTGGCTTCTCCTCGCCGAAATGCTGTCTCTGGCATCCTGTGCAATGGCCATGCTGAACTCACTATATACCCTGTTTTCTCTCCAGCGCCGTAGGAGGCGAGGGGCCCAAAACAAACACTGTACAAACCATATCTTGCTATCCCAAGAAATCAAGTGAACTAGATTTCAGATAGCGGGTTTTAAGAAAAGAATAGGGACGATCTCCGCTCTGGCAAACTACACTTCTCTTTAAGTACTTATAGGAGGCACTGTGTAGAATAATTCATTCTATATCGCAGGTTCATGCTCATCAAAGCCTTCTAGCTCTTAATACAATAAAGAAGAAAAGATAGGGGGGGGATCATAGGAGATGCATTCACTCAGCGACGACGACGACGACGACCTACGTCAGTGTCTCTGATTCCACATCTATATCGAAATCAGGAGAAACATTGAGCAAGACATACGTCTATATATACTCATCAAGCATAGATATGAACTACAGTCACGGTATAGTGTCGTTTTCTTTGGTAATTTGACACATACCCCGTCTCGTTTCGTTCCGTCTAGCCGCCACAGAACTCGCCTGGATATCGATACAGCCAGCATTGCAATGCTCCCGCCGCCCGTCTAAAAACCCCCCTGGTATTTCGAGTCTTCGACGGACTTTCTTCTCCGCCCGTTTCAGGCGGCGATGTCTTCCTCAGTCCGCAGTCCGGCAAACTCGGTCCCCTGGTTCGCCGTGGCTAACCTCGCACATAAGCTCAGCAGCACCACCGTCTCCGTCGCCGCGTAGTGGTTCAGTGCGTCCAGCAGGATCTGCAGGTGCCGGCTAAAGTTGGTCTCCCACTTCTTGATGATCTCGAACAGATTGCCGATGCGGCCCTCGTCGTCTTGAAGTTGGCTATTCGATATGCTATCGCCGGATGACTTCTGCGCCTTTGCGGCCTGGAATCGCGCCCACTGCTTCCCCGACATATTCGGCGGCTTGACGGGCCCGATGAGGTCTGGGTCGGCCTTCTCCAGTTCCCGAGACAGCCAATTCGTGTAGGCGGCGAATACGGTGCAGGTCTGCATCAGCTTCGAGTGGATCTATTGGCGTTTAGCGTATGGACATGAATGAGAAGGCCCACAAGAAGACTTACTCTTATCAGCTTGCCGTTTGTTAACATACAGCCCTTGAGACAAGTGTCTAAGAAGTCCACATGATCTTGCATCAGTTCGTCTACTGTCCGGTCTGGTTTTCCGGAGCCATCAGAGCTGCCGTCTTTTGCTTTCAACCTCGACATCAGAGACTGCCAATTTGGCTCGATGACTTCGAGGGTGCAGAAGTAGAGCAGTTGCTGCACGAACACAACCATCCGTGCTCTCAACGTCCACACCCGCCTTTTCCAAATCTCCAGTTTCCTGGCTGAAGACTTGTGGCTCCATACAATGCCAGTGTTGTGGGTTTGCCAAGTTGTAGATAATTGGGATTCGAGATATTTTAATGATAACAGGTAGCGAAAAAGCGCTTGGTATCGCCAGACCGTCTTTCGACTTATGACTAGTGACACTGGGAATGGTACCTGGTAGTCTAGCTGTAACGACGTGAAACCGACTGCGTTCTTGTCGTTCTCAACGGGCTGGTTGCTGAGGGGTTGTAATGACTCTCCTTGTTCAATCCCCGTGATGTTGACAACCCTCTGTAACATCTTTATGAGACTGACTTCGTTCATCTCAACGTGAACGTTCTCCTTGAATGGGTCCAGGGAGACTATACTTCCTGGTTGGTGAAGAACGAGGTCGAGGAGAGACTGCAATTTTACAGTATTGACGGATTTGAGAGGTTTGCGCAATTCTGATGCGCTGAGCTCCATAAAGTAGGTGAAGTAGTCAGACGGGTCGAGGAAGAAGTAGTGCTTCAACGACCGTAGCCTCGCTGGCAGCGCGTGCGTGGTTAACAAAAGTCTCATAAGAGACTCGTTCGCATATGCGTAGGCATTATTGACATTGTCGAGAAATCGGGGGTCGTCGAATGAGGTGGGTACGTCTCGAGTCACCTTGCTGATGTCTACGCCGCCGCACTCTCGCACGACGTTGAGATATTTGCCGGCGAGCAGGACCTTATCTTTGACATCCTGGAGTTGAGGCGGAATATTCTGTTTTTGTATTATGTATCTCCTTTCCCAGTAGTCGTCCGTATAGTCCTGTTCCAGCATGTCGCGTCGTATGCTCTTCTGCTCCTTGATCAAAAACTCGGAGTGTGGGTCCTTGATCTCACCGTGATGAAGCCATTCATTCAGCATAGCCATGTAGGGCCGACTTGCATCTCGTAGGAGGGAAGTAAGCAGCGACCTGGCAGCCGGGTCTCCAGATGTGGATTCCAGCCTTTTTGTTATCAGGTCGATGACTACGCCACCCTTACAAATTTTCTTGCCGGTCATGTTACCGGGCACAAGATCACCGCCTCGCTTCAGATTCTCTATGATATCGTCAAAGTCTTCCGCACCCGATTCTTCCTCACTCTCGACATCTAAGAGCGCGTTTCGCTTGAGCAGATCCGAGGCTAAGGCATACAGTTGGGACATCATCTGACTAGTAGGAAGAGTGTGGACATGAAGGAGGTGTAAAGTAAAGGTTTCATTTGTCAGAAATTGAGTCTCGAGCTGAGCGACCATGACCAAATAATCGTGCAGAAATGTTCTTATTGCAGCACAGAGGGCGTGGTTGACGATGCCAAATTCTTCGCGACTTTGTACATTGACGAACATCTCGAGCGCGGAGTGATGTGTAGCCATCTGTAGCATAGAAAGGGTCAAGTCTTGTAAACTAGGGTCGAGACCGGGCAAGATCTTGTAGGTCGGACCTTGGAGTCGATCTCTCTCGTCGCTCGGGTTATACCCGTAGGAATAGCGAATATACTGCCCCTCATAGCCCATGAAAACGAAGAGCAAATCCTCTATCATAGCCGCCTCCTGTGCCTCCAAAGACAGCTCGTGGAGAGGTTGGGGTTGTTGGGAGGATGGGGTCTCGGAAGCCAACGGTGGTATCGATATGCGGATGGCGAGGGGGGCCGTAGAATGCGGCGTCAGTGTCGCTACCGGGTCCCAAACTTCTGGAAGCGCAAAACCGTTAGCTGGATCTTTTACGCGGGACAATGGTAGGCCCAGCCTCACTTGGTAATGGTTCCGGTTTAGTATCCCTAGGTTTCGACTCGGGTTGGCGCGATTGCGACTTGCGAGCCTCCTTCGGCCTCCATCTCTCCCTCTCTCTCTCCCGCTCCCGCTCCCGCTCCGTATGAGGTGGTTCTTTGGAGCGCTTCTCGGGGCTCTTCGTCCGAGTGACGATCTTTTCTCTAGTCGTCACGGTCAATCGCTCGGTCCGCCGCTCCTCGACTGTTCGGCTGGCGGGTCGAGGGTTTCCCGAAGCCGATCGCTTGTGAGCCGGGTTCGTGAAGCCTGGCTGCGACGAGCGGCCGGTTCGTGAGTCGGCCGATGCATGGGCAGAACCTGAGGAGCCGGTGCCGGCGCCGGGACGTGGTCTCTGGGCGCTGTCGCCGTCCGGGGTGCCGTTGGAGCGCCGTTCCGCGTAGCTAGAGAGCCTTGAGGACATTATGGCGATAGCAAGGCGGTAGCGACATCTGGATGGAGTCTTGTTTCTGAGACCGTCATGGGTAACTGTGACATCAATCGGTTGTATTGGCTACAAGCGATCATGGATTCATACCCAAGTGAATGCGAACATCGATAACGCGATAACGCGTCGCGTATCTGTTTAAGTACTTAAGGTACTTCGTAAGGTATCATCAAATTAATTGTAATGCTGTTTGTCGCTGGAGGGGCATTGTCTCCTTGTACCCCCGATGCGGGTATCTAAAGCTTAGACCACACCATCCGAAGTACATGTAGGTACTGTGCTTGGTACCTAACACTGACGTTGTACCTGGTAGGTACACTAGCAGCAACCCGCCAGGGCTACCGTCGAGCTTCGTAAACGCTATCGCAGCCTTGAGCTCGTCCCTACTTCAGCTCCATACATTTATCATCTACCTCTGTCTATCATCGTACCTCTCTGCCTTCCAGTTCTACTCAACCCACTCCGCCTTTTTTCGCCGCTCACCACTTCGACGTAGCCAAGGGACACGCCTTTTGAACTCGATCCTTCTATAAAAACAAACAACTCCAGTTCCTAGTCCCGCCAATCACCCCCATACACCGTCACGATGTTTATGGCAAGATCTGAATACGGTATGTAGTAATAGTTCCACGCTCTAGTCCAGTATGAGTCCTGTGATATAAGCGTTCGAGCTTCCAAATCGCCTCCGTGTCCCTAGCACTGGCTAATGCCGACTTCGATAGATCGTGGCATCAAGTATGTGCACACCCAACGCTCCCCGCAATCACAGAAGGCCTCCTCCAAGGCCTCCTCCTAGCGATAGATCCCATCAACCACTCCGCTCACTAACCACCCGACTTACTCGTGCACAGCACCTTCTCGCCCGAAGGTCGTTTGTTCCAGGTCGAATACTCCCTAGAGGCAATCAAGCTCGGCTCGACAGCGATCGGCGTAGCGACATCAGAGGGCGTGGTGCTGGGGGTAGAGAAGCGAGTGACGTCGACGCTGCTGGAGACGTCGTCCGTCGAGAAGATCGTCGAGATCGACCGGCACATCGGCTGTGCCATGTCGGGGCTGCAGGCAGACGCGCGCAGCATGGTCGAGCACGCCCGCGTCGAGTCCCAGTCGCACGCCTTCAACTACAACGAGAACCTGCGTGTCGAGAGCTGCACCCAGGCCATATGCGACTTAGCCCTCCGCTTCGGCGAGAGCGCCGATGGCGAGGAGAGCATCATGAGCCGCCCCTTCGGCGTTGCCCTGCTCATCGCTGGCTATGACGAGGACGGCCCCCAGCTCTACCACGCCGAGCCAAGTGGCACTTTCTACCGTTACGACGCCAAGGCCATAGGATCGGGCAGCGAGGGTGCCCAGGCCGAGCTCCAGAATGAGTACCACAAGGTAAACACCCCCCTGCACTGGTCACTGGGACAGCCGAGCGGCAACACTCGATGTATAAATCAACTAACTTGACAACCTGTCCAGTCTCTCAGCATCGTGGACGCCGAGTTGCTCGTCCTGAAGACCCTGAAGCAGGTGATGGAGGAGAAACTAGACGCGAAGAACGTACAACTAGCGAGTGTCACTAAAGAGAAGGGGTTCAGGATATACACCGACGAGGAGATGGCCGCAGTTGTCGAGCGTTTACCTGCAAATTAAGAAAAGTAACTAGCGATTCTAGAGTCGTCCGAGGCTAAAGGAGCACGTCTGACAATGAAACAAGAGGCACATAAAGGAGTTTCTTGGTTGCTTATGAATATGTGAAAGGTCCAACATTACGGCAGCTTTGGAATCGTAGGACGATAAGCATTCAACACTCCTATGTATCATTAGTATACCACGCAATAGAAGCCTGCAGTCTGATGTATTCCCGAGGAAACGTCGTTGAATGAAATCAACACCCCCTTTGCCTTTTGAGCCAGAATGCCGGAGCCGCCTGATTTGAGACCATCTAGCCGAGACCCAACTCCGTAATCACTAAAAAAGAGAGAGAGAAACGAGAGAAGAAGAACAAGAAGACAGGACTCCATAAGAAACGTTGTTCCTAGTATAAAGAGCGAGCATAGTTTCATTCCCCAGCCAACCCCTTCATTACTTAGTTTCTCGATCCCCCGAGTCGAGGTCCAGCTTCTCGAGGTCCTGTTCAACAGTGAGCAAGCCCATGGCGTAGAAGGCCTTCTCCCCCTTCGCGAGCACGATCCTCTTATCCGTAGCCATGCCCTCCCCTCCGTGCCAGCCCCCGGTGGCCCCGTCCTCCTCCATGATGCGTCGGTCGAGCCGTCGCGGGTTGCCCCAGACCCAGGACATGCCGGGGGGGCCCATGTCTGGCGGCGGCGGTCGACGCTTCTTAGCCTCGTGCCGGTTGCGCACGTCCTTGGCGTCCTCCTCGTCCTCGGACTCGGGCGCCGGCCTGTACGGCGGTCCCCGGCCCAGCTGCGCCGCCTTCGACCACGCCGACTCGCAGCCGTCGGCGATCTGGTGCGCCGACTGCCATCCCGTCAGCCGAGCGATGTCGCGCAGGCGCCGGATCAGCCAGTGGCGCTGCGCCTCGTCCTGGAGCTATGCGATATTAGCGGGAACACTAATTTAGAAACAGACAGAAAAAGAGAGGTAGGGAAGCGATCCCGGAGCCAAAGAAAAGATGATCAGTGAGTGGAAGGATCAGCCAATCGTAGGGGTTTCGAGGGAGCGATTCGTTAAGGAGGAAGCCCAGCTTACCTGTACACCCGCCACAAAGAGTGGGAAAGCTGATTCTATCAAGGCAGCCCCCATCAATGTACTGATGACTTTTAGACGCGTGATGTTCTCCTCGAGCCCGGCGGCGATCCGGTTGAGCTTGAGCGCCCACGGCATGGTGGTGTGGGCAGACATGCCGGCGGCGAGCATGGCCACGGGCGGCATCGTGGGATGAGCCCGATGCAGGACGATGAGGCCCATGTAGTAGTTCATCCATATGCCGGCGATCGAGTAGGTACGGAAGTGGGTGGTGGGGCCGAAGGGCGTCGGCTGCTCCGGGTATATGTCGGCGCCCAGGGGCTCGAAGTCCGGACCGAAGTGCTTCCTGATCTCGTAGAAGGCCAGCAGGATCTGCTCCCACTCCTGAAGCGCCTCGACAGTTCTAGTGTCGAGGTCGCTCTCGGTGTGGTACTGGGGACCGGCGGTCGGCGACGAAGACGAATCTTCCCGCGGAGGACTGAATCCCATGGGCGGCGTCACTTTGTCCGAAGCCGGCATCATGCCCGTGAACATGCCCGGCGGCGGCCATTGGCCACCCGATCCGCTTCGCGAGAGCGCCTCTCGCTTTCGCGAAAGATCCCGGGATACGAAGTTGGCTAGGCGGCCCAGGAGGAGGACTAAGTAATCGTAACTCCCGTATCTAAACTTTGTCAGTCCCATGTTATCAGCATATCCCACGACTTATTCATGACTCACATGGCGTCGAGTCTCCCAATCGGCGACCTCGGCGGACACTGCATCCAGGTATGGTATTGCAAACTGGCCTTGTTAGCATCGACACTCTTCTGACGAGAACGGAGGAAGTGCTCACAAAGGCCGAGTCCCGCCCAAGATACTTTGGTAAACATCCATCTTGCAGTACCACCAAAAAAGGTCGCTGAGCTGCTCGTATCTCTCCATGTCCTTGTTCGTGTATATGTATTTCGGCCGTGGGTGCGAGCTCAGGGCTTCGGGGAGCATCCCAAGATCATCGTAGGAGACTTCGTGGCCCATTAGAGTGCTCAATAGTGACACATCCATCAAGTCCCAATCCTTATACAGAAAATCAGGTTCTTCTGTCGAAAGATAGTCTCCGAAGGTCCCAAATTGGGACTGCTCCATTTCGGCGTGTCGTTTCTGCATTTTGATTGCCATAATAGCCCTCGTCATCTCGGAAAGTGGTATCTCCTTGATAATCCAACGCGCTCCCAACAAATGCCTACACCACTTGTCATGGTCGGAGTTCCAGACCTCGTAGAAGGCGAGAATCAAGGTCGCTGCCAAGTTGGCTGTCTGAGTACGTCTCGCGGGACGAGTAACATTTTTCGCAATTCGTCTCAGGGCGAGATGGTAGTGTTTAAGCGACGCGGTGGGCGGCACTTTCTGCAGTTTGGCGATCTGCAAGCTACCAAGAGCCAGCATGGACTGTAGAAGCGCTGGGTGGCTAAAAGCCATAATGGGAAACGCGTCTAGGATAGACTAGTTAGCGTAGCGATGAAGGGGAGAGTATCGGTTTCATGCTTACAGGTCCACGAATGCTGCTTCGATATTGGTGTCTGCCCCCCGAAGATATTGGTGGCGTCGAGTGGGTGCCTTTCATATAGTGACATGCTCGGCCCTGTGACGTTCATAAAGTGCCAGAAGACCGCCGCGATATGTTTGTCGGTGAGAGGGGAATTAGCCGGCGAAGGATCATAGGTCGCAAGTACAGTCTCCGCTCCAATAGTTGAGAATGTTCTCGTGTGCGTGCCAAACATTTGGTACTGATGAGCGAGCGTTCGCGAGGTGACAACTCCCTGCCCGTCGGGGCCGAACTGCGAGTCTCGCCGTGCCGAGAAGAATTCGTCGTCCGACTCGCCCATAGATACATCGTCATCATCATAGAAGTCATATTCCCAGTCTTCAAGTTGCTCTTCAGTCGGACGCATTGGTTCGACCTCTTCCAGGTTCCGATGCTTCTCTGGTTGTCCATGAGGCTGGGACGGAATTGTGGTCGGTGCCTTGTAGTTCTTATCTTGCGCGGCTCGAGGGGGGTATTGACCACCAACCCCATGCACCTCCTGCCTCCATTGCCCCTGAGAGTAGGCATCGACCGTGGTAGGAGGGAAGAATGTGAATTTCGACGGCTGCGGCTGCGATAAATATTGATTTGGGCCGAGGTTTATGGGCGGCTGTGGTGGAACTGGCCCAGTCTGGCCAGGATAAAAGTGACTGAACTGACGCGGAACAAGCTGGTGATAACCAACGGTCGGTGGTTTGGGAGCAATTATCTGAAGAGATTGCGACGAAGATCTCTGTTGAGCAGCCAACAACTGCTGTTCCCTAGCCAATGCCTGAGGCGAAGGGGCTGGGTATTGTATTGGCCCATAAGAGGCTCCAGCGAATGCGCCAAGGGGGTCTTTGAAAATGACCCGTTGGTTGTAGCCTTCGCATTCCCGTTTAGATTTCAAGCAATTGTTGCAAGTTGGTTTTCCCTCGTCGCACTTGATGCGCCGCTTCCTACAAGCTAGAAGGCCCTTAGTACAACATCATCACATACTGGTCAGCGTGGAATAGTGACATACTCAGACAGCCAGTCTTTGTTCGTCTCCGTACAGGCCCCCTCTTTTGTGAAGGATCCTCGTCATCGTGGCCGTCTGGCGACAAAGGTCGCTGCAGATGAGATTTGGCAGATGAGTCGTTCGACACCAAGCCTGAGGGCTCCATTCTCGAGAATGCAATTAGGTTACTTTTGACGGCTTGTCATAATCTACCGCGAGAAACTCGTCTTTTCGAAACCCATTACTAACTCTGTAATCTAGTTCGCTGGCGCCTAGGTAGTATGGGGTAGGTAAACGCAGCCGGCACTTGAAGTGGCTTGCTCTAGGTCACTTGCTGAAAAGAGCAATCCAATGATCCTTGAGTCTCTCGGGCTTTTCCTAATTAGTCCACTTGGGCGGGTTAGGACCGCGGGATTGGCAAATAGCAGGAGCTCTTGGATGCTAGTCGCAGATAGACAGATCCAGATCCAGGTTCAGACAACGATTTGAATGTTCAAATTAGGGCTTCGCGGTGAGACGCCGACAGGGCTGTACCCGGTTATGGAATCACGCGACTCGGAAACTTCGTTGTATGACAGAACCTAGGCCAGATATCTACAGTACTGTACGGGGGAGCAGACAGCCAGATTGTCAAACTTTGCAATGAATGGTAGGACAAGTAGGATGAGGCTTACCAGCGACGCGGGCGCGCCAGCGGGAGAAGGTAGAGGCTTTGAAGCTAGACTTGGTTGACCCCTTGTGAGAATTGACGAATAACAAGGCCTCAGAACGCCCCTCAGCGCTAGTCTAGCAACTTGGCAACGTAATAGAGCGGAAATTGGTGGGGATTGGTGAGAGATACCTAGATAGATCCGTAAGACGGGGACAGACAATCCGATGCACCACTGGACCGGTATCGTCTTCTTTGTCTTGTCTTGAATGACTGACGCAACTTGTCGGCTTTCACGTTATTGACACCACTAGAGCCGTTTCTTTGGAGAGCAGACGGCCTTGTTTTTAAGTAGCCACGACAACCCCCCTCAACGAACACTAACTGGCTGTGACGAGTTCGTCTTCTTCTGAACCCGGGCGGCGACCTCACTCCCCACCGATTACCTCGGAATCTTGCAGTAGCAATGCCGGAGCGGAAACGAAAATTGGAGTTCCCTCGATCGGGAAACGACGGTGATAAGACACCAGAAAGTCAGCGTCCGTGGACGACAAGCCTAAATATGACAAGCACAGCGACCGGTGCTCATGGAATATATTGCACGTAGCACATTGACTGGAACGGGAACTTGCCGGTAGCATGCACCAAACTAATCCGCGGGGACGTCCTGGGTACTGCACCCTTGTTCGAGTATTGACTGTGTAAACATTGGAATTAGGGAAGGGGGATGGAGAGGTCCGCGCAGAAATGGCCCAGTCCGCTCATGTGCTGTTGTGTCACTACGAAGGCACATACAGCTGATGACGGTCTTAAGGGCTGGTCTGGGAGCATCAAAAATCCCTACAATCCGGTAACGATGTGTGTCCAGCCTATCAAGCTTCATCTTGTGGTCGGATGGAAGGGCACAGGCTCCACAAGCAGAGCTAGTCTTCACCTGACCGAAACCGAAAGAATGGCCGGCGTGCTTCTCAGCAATAGACCCTGTTTGGTAGGACTGATTCCCACTGCATTGATGGTTCTTTGTGCCACGCAAACCCTGCTTTCAATAGGGTCTGCGAAGTGGTTCCCCTGGACACGCAGGCCTGCGAGAAAGCTCTGTGTTTCTAACTCATATGTTGCACGAGCAGTCCAGGTATCCTGGGGACCAGTCCTCCTGAGGTAATGGAGAGCCGTTGGCAAAGATACAGTGACAACTTATTGTCATCACCGGCCACAGTACGACGTGAAGGGATAATATACGCTGCGTATTCTCGTTCCTTAACTCGCCTATGCCTGAGCTAAGAATGTCAACGTCAGACAGTTTCCGGTCAATCCCCAATAGGAGAGGCGACTTTTCGAAACAGCGCGTCTTGGAGGTGGTCGTGTCTCGGTTACTCCAGGTTCGGGAGTATTTCATGCAAGTCCCATGCTTAATGCGGCTATTCTCACGGGGAAAACCTCGCCGACCACGTCACGAAGGCGCCGTGCCCAACTGGCCTCTGGCTGCTGAGGTGTTTCTCGTCCAAGAGCAGCACAAGCCCAGATACCAGTAAGAATTACCAGGCCTAACAGACCATCTTTTATCCCATATATGACAAGGAGCCTCAGAATCACAACGAGCCAAGTAGTGAACAACAACCAACACCGCGCGACTATTTCAGGGACACAGCCCGTAGTCCGTAGCCTGAACATGGAGATTCTGCCTCTGCTATAGGTTGCTAAGCAGATAAATAACCAGGCACCAATACAGCTGTCGTGTCCCTGGTTGGTCACATCAGAATAGCAGGCATTCGGGGTGATGAATATATTTCTACCGTATCCGGCCGTATCACATGGAGCGTACAATGAGGGGTAAGACGCGTTGCCAGTGTCCTGTCTCTTCAACTAACCGTTTCATTAGACTCGGCGAAGGCTCATGTGGCAACCGAGAACTGAGGTGGCACAAGGAGACGTTCCCATGCAAGCTGGTCATGTCGATGAGTTCGACCCGGAAAGACTGGAAGCCAGGGTCGTGAAGTGAGGTGAATACATGGCGAACTTGCAGAGTCAACGATGTAGCTTGACGCTGGGAGTTGGGACATAGTAGAGAGTCGAATTTGATCTGTCACCAGTTTCAAGACTTCGACTACGAAGTAACGTCCATATATGTAGTATGTGATGATGAGTGACCGATTCTGGGACGAAGGTCTTAGATATATGTATGTGTATCGGCAGGTACATCATCACGACATGTAGTGTACACGGTACCTACCTACCTTAAGTATTGAAGTACTTCGTAGGTAGGTACCTACAGGTACATGCACCTTCCTGATCCCTTCAAGCCAGTCTACTTATAGCTAGCGTGATAGATATTATGTCATATGATTGGCCAAATATCTGGCTAAAATGGGTCTCCAATTAACCTTGACCACTACTACGACGAAGAAAAAAAAGTTTCGACGATGATAACCTAACATCGCTCCTATGACCTTAAACCATTGTCCTAGTACGCAGCAGACTATCTAGACCGTGCAGCTTCGCGTAGCATTACACAAGACAATCGTACTTGGATACGACACAAGGACTCTCAGCCAGTCCTTATCTTTCATCTCTTCTCTTCCCGTATATCCTCGGTATGTTCGCAGTTCCCGGCTGGGCGGTCTCTGCAGATGGCCTCAAAGCAGAGACTGTTGTGAATACCAACCACGCCCTTCAAGAGTCCAACATCCCAAGGAAGCGGAAGAGACAATCTGCAACTGCCAACGTCACTACAAGCAACGTTGCAGATCTATGGGAACAAGTCATCGAGGGAAGGGAAGACAAGAGATCCAAAGTCAATGAAGATGGGTCCACAGGAAACGCCAGCAGCAAGAAGAAGCCGATGCCAGATGGGACGCCACGGCTGACCCTGAAAGAGAAGAAGAAACTGAAAAAGCAGAAAGAAAAGCAAGAAGAGAATGTTGCTAGTCACGTGACTAAAGATGGGCCAGACTCGGGATCTCTGAACCATGCTCAGAGCGCAGAGGGCGCCAGCGAAACCAACAAGCAAAAGAAGAAGGAAAAGAAGCCAAAGGGTCACAAGGATAACATAGTGAACGATTCAAAGAACGTGTCCCAATCAGCAGAACCACAAGCAAAGGCGCCTGCCGGTCCCCCAGTTCCTAAACTCACTCCGATGCAAGCTGCGATGAGGGAGAAGCTTGTATCTGCCCGGTTCCGTCACCTCAACGAGACACTTTACACAAAACCATCGGATGAGGCATTCCATCTATTTCAAGACTCCCCGGAGATGTTCCAAGAATACCACGAAGGTTTCCGTCGTCAGGTTACTGTGTGGCCTGAAAATCCAGTAGACGGATATATCGAGGACATCAGGTTACGAGGCCGGCAAAGATATCCGCACAAGCCTAAGCCTGGCCAGGTCGCCCCCAGTGTTACGCCCGAAGCTCACCCCCTTGTGCGAACTAGCGGCACCTGTACTATTGCGGATCTTGGATGCGGTGATGCCAAACTTGCAACCGTGCTACAGTCGGAGAAAAGAAAACTAAACATCAATATCCTAAGCTACGATCTGCAAAGTCCGAGCCCACTCGTCACTAGGGCTGACATCGCTAACCTGCCTCTCGCTGATGGCAGCGTCGACGTGGTTATATTCTGCCTGGCACTTATGGGCACGAACTGGCTTGATTTCATCGAGGAGGCATACCGGATATTGCACTGGAAAGGCGAACTTTGGGTTGCCGAGATCAAGAGCCGGTTTGGCTACGTGAGCAATAAGAACAAGAATGCACCGGTGAGCCACAGCGTGGGCAACCGGAAAAAGAGCCAGGAGAAGAAGGGGAAGGGTAAGGGTAAAGACGCAGGACCCGAGGATGATCATAATGCGGACCTCGCCATCGAGGTTGACGGTGGCGAAGATAGGCGCCAGGAGACAGACGTCACGGCGTTTGTGGAGGCTCTACGGCGACGAGGGTTCGTGCCGCGGGGTGATGGGGAAGCCGCAGTCGATATGCGAAACAAGATGTTTGTCAAGATGCATTTCATCAAAGCTGCTCAACCGTCCGTTGGAAAGGGGGCTGTGGAGGCGAGAGACTCCGGGCGGGGAGGGAAGAGAGGAGGCGTCAAATTCATCGATACAGAAGAGCAGAAGGTAGTAGACGAGAGCAAGATTCTTAAGCCCTCGGTCTATAAGATTCGATAGCTTTTCACAACGGTTAATTATTAGCGAATCAATAAGTGCAGCCAAACTGCTCGCGAAACCATGAAAGCCTAGCTCACTATTTACAGAATGCTTACTTGGCAGTTCACACGGCTATTCAGTTGTGCCTAGGTAGACACACGGTTTTGCAAGTTTTATATGAAAAGACAATGCCTCCAATCGGGTTACTTCAAGCCATCCCAGGCACCAGCACAGCCTACGTAATAATGCTAATTTTAGGTAGTGTCCTCGGATGGCATGCTGAGACGATCCGACCCAAGATCATGGTCGGCAAGTTCAACCTTTACGCAGCCTTTATGCAGCCTTTACCTGCAAGTAAGCAAGGAGGTAGCTTAGACGGCCTCGAAATATTGCCATGCGGTCAAATTGGTTGCGTCCTTTGCATTTTAGTGGTACTTAGAATGATTATAGTACACATGAATACTTATACATAGTAAAGCTCGCCACCAACGTTGTCGCCAATATTCGTAGCATGGCACGATGCAAGTTTGTGTGCATAGGCAACCGGCGGTTTGAGATCTAATCGTTCAAAGATGATATAAGCTATGATATTGAAGATGCTTCTGTAAGTAAAATTATACGTGCAGCATGTTGCACTATTCTCCAGGGAGAAGCAGTACCTACTTTTTGACCTACACTACCTAGGTGGGTGTGGATAGGTACATTATACAATTGTGGTGGGGGGAGGGGCTTAATGATGTCGTGGTCGGCATCATGTTACCGCATAGGTAGACACCTACATAACACCTAAGTACCAACTTAACCCACCACATCTATTACGATCTATCTCATCTGCCTACGTTAAGGAAGTAGCTAGCTACGTATTGTCAGGAGCTACTCCCTTATGTCGGTTGCGCTCCCCGTCCAACAAACTAAATCAGTCGCAGCTGCATGACTTCAAGTTTCATATACTTCCTATCTTACTGCATATCGACCCTCTTTATAAGACAGAATCATCCTTCTGATTCTCTCTGCTTCTCTGGCCATTCTGTCCCGGACCAAGACGCCAGATTTTATCCGCCTCCCATCTCAGCTGCCCCATCTTCGTGTCTCCCTCCTCTTCCCATCTACTGCGCCAAACCCCTCGCTATCCCCTGCCCGTAGAGAGCGGTCGAGATGTAAGCTTTTCCAAGTCGATGATGTCTCCGTCTCCGTCTCCGTCTTCGTCTCCATTCCCCTCTCCGTCCTCGTCCTTTTGCCCGTCCCTGTACTTGTCCTTTGCTCGACTCTGCTGGGCTGAGGTGCAAGGCGCTGATGCTAACATGTAACGCAAATGTGTAGGCAGATCACGCTCAGCGTAAACAATCCCGAGGTGGAGGAGCAGGAGCTGCGGCTCATCACCCTCGGCGTCTACCCCGAAATGACGATAGAAACACTGCGGAGCTCCATTGAGGCTGAAGGCATACCCGCACCCGCCCAACATCTCTACCACAATGGTCAGCTCGTCGCCGACAACACTAAGACACTACAAGAACTCGGCATCAGCGATGGCGACATGCTTGCCCTCCATGTCCGCGATATGAGGGGCAGTGGCGTTGATCCTGGCCATCGGGAACAAGCTCCCCGAAGGAGACCGGCTGCTCCTCCGGGAGGGGCGGGAGGTGGTGCTCTGCCACAGGATCCCGAGCTTATCCGTCTCCAGGTCTTGGGTGATCCTGCGCTGAGGGCACAATTGCAGCGCCTCCACCCCGCCCTTGCTGCCGTCATCGAGGACCCCCAGCGCTTCGCCCAGGTCTTCCAGAACAGCGCCCTCGAGCAGGAACAGGCCCGTAGAGCGCGGATGCGGGAGATCGAAGCTCTGAATGCTGACGAATTCAATCCGGATGCCCAAGCAAGGATCGAGGAGATAATTCGCCAGGAGAGTGTCGTAGAGAATCTACAGAATGCCATGGAACATAATCCTGAATGTACGTCATCCGAGTTCGAGTCCCAGTCGCAGTCGCAGTCCCAATATTCCGCCATGTATGATTTATTTTTTCCTCCCTTCTTTGCCCTACTGATACGACACAGCATTCGGTCGAGTACACCTCCTCTACATCGACGTCAAAGTCAACGGATTCAAGGTTAAGGCACTAGTGGACTCTGGTGCTCAAGCTACCATCATGTCCCCCGCCTGCGCAGAGCAATGCAACATCATGCGTCTTGTTGACAGGCGTTTTGCTGGTGTCGCCAGGGGCGTTGGCACCGCCAATATTATAGGTCGTGTGCACTCTACCATACTCCAAGTAGGCTCAAAGCACCTTCATTGTGCGTTCACCGTCATGGAAGGGAAGGCCGTAGACCTGCTGCTGGGTCTAGATATCTTAAAAGGCCATCAGGCGATTATCGACCTTACGCGGAATAGGCTCATCATTCAAGGCGAGGAAGTAGAGTTTTTGGGCGAGTCAGATATTCCCAAGGAAACCGAGGATGCCGTCAATAGTGAGCCTACCGTGCCAGGCCCGGGAGGAACTACCATCGGCGCCCGTTCTGGTGCCGTCACGGGGCCTACTTCAGCTGCTCCTAATCCCTCTGGTCCTTCTACGTCCTCTGCTCCGACATCCTCTGCCCCCGCGACCTCCAGCTCACGGCCAGCGGCGCCAGCGCCCGCACCCGCACCCGCACCCGCCGCGAGAGTTCCTGCTCAACAGACATTCCCAGAAAGTGATATCGAAAAACTGGTAGCACTAGGTTTTGACCGGCAGGCAGCAATCAATGCACTACAAGCGACCGATGGTAACGTTGAGTATGCTGCCGGCCTGCTGTTCCAAAGCTAGGGTACATAGAGGCCCCAGGTGAATTTTTTATATAATGGAAACCTGGACGAGTACGGCCACAAGGCTTGAAAAAGGGGTCGGATTCGCATGGGAAAGTGTGTTAAAGCATTCTTTGATAGCCACATAGAAGGCGCCTTGGTTCTTGGCAGGCCGGAAATATTGCACATCGATAGCGCCGAGTTGATCCCAAATTTTTCAACAAGGACAGGGACTTGAGGTTTGGCATAGAGGAACATAGCGTTATGGCCTACTAGGTATAGTTCTTGGGGTTCTCGGCGCTGAAACTCAAGCTTCACAGTCAAGAGCAAGGCATACTTGCCTACCGAGTCGCGATAGTAAGAACTATGTATAATTACCCTGATATTTCCAGTCCTGTTTTTGATCAAGTGCTGCGATGTGGAGGTAAGATATACAGATTTTGGAGAGTCTAAGCCAAGTATTGGGTTAGGGGACGAATCACTTGCTGTGGTTTATTTACGTGTAAATCCTGTTGTACACAGCGTTCCTTTTCTACGAGACTAGCTCGGTATAGATTGTTTAAATACCACTATGAAGCGAGTAAAACAGTAGATAAGAATAGACAATGGTTATGGCACTGCGTATGTAACTGTAGGCGATTAAGTGCCCGATTTAGCTGCGGTTTATTTTACTAGTGCAGTGATAATAATGTTGTAATTTTGTTATATAATGGAAAAAACTTAGAACAGTACTATATTCATGAAGTAAGTAACACACAGCTGTATTTTCATATTGCCTAAGTAGTATTCCTGTTAGTTAACTATATAGAGTTAATCCTAGTATTATAATAACATTGAGCTTATAGTATGCTACTACATAAGTAACCGAAAATAATATGTGTTTAACATAACTATCACGATTTGTCGGCATATATACTGCTTTACCTAGGTCGATCGGTAAGCCGTCCGGGCGGTGATCTATCTTTTGTCAATATTTTATTGTAACTAGTAATACATCGGTTAAGTGTTATATTCTTGTTTTGTAATAGCTTAGCTAGTAAGTAGCAAATATTAGCAACTTGTAATACAGGGCTTAATAATCGTTGAACGATTCTTAACTCCCAGGGTTACTACTAGATGCTTGAGTACATATATATTCTATAAAATGCTGAGTAGCTACAAGTGCAGTGTAAAGCATTATCGTAGTTCCGGTGAGCAACAACCAAGGATTTATCGTATCGAGATATTAGGTTTCTTGTTTGCTAAGCCGGACAATCATGTGTTTATCCAGGATAGACTAGGTGGTAAGTTCTAATGATAAAAGATTCAAGTCTAATTCTATGTTTAGCTTGTCAGTAATTAATAAACAGTGTTACTCTTTGTCCGTATTTAGATCTGTTTTCTGTTTTTATATTGTATGTCTAGGTTGCTGGAGAGGTCGAGTGTCACTTTCAAGTAGAATTAGTTGAAAATGAAGATATCACGGTACTATACGAAGTAAAAGTAACTGCAAATGGTCAAGCGCCCGACTTCGCTTTATTATACTTTCGGTCGTGTATAACCATCGTGTTGCAGTTCAATGCTGTGGTAGAAGAGAAGCCGAGCTCTTACATTGCTAGTTGCGTCCCATGGAATATACGATCAACGTGGTGAAAGATCATGGGATTGATATCCCATAATTCAGGATTGGAAGAAAAAAAGCACTGGCCTCGTGACACTAGGAAATTAAGCGTATGTTTTTTGTTTGTCAACATTATTTACTTTATCAGCTAGTTACCCAGTATTAAGCAAGAGGTAGGACGTTTTAAGAAAATGAAACAACGCTAGCTAAGGATTCTTATTCCCAATTTAGTACCTTGGACCTAAACTTGAGTCTAGCTGGATGATTACTAAGTATAGCTGAAGGCTAGTTTAGCTAGCATATGTAGGTAATTCCACTCTTTTTGTTGACGAGAATGGCGGAGGGTGAGCTGTGCATTTCGTCTGAATACGCCCTTGGCCTCCTCGAATCAAGTTTTCATAGCCGCTCAACTTACGCCGGGAAATATTATTGCTGCTTCTATTGGGGTGGCGTAAGGAAAAGACTCACGAATCGTCTTAGCTTGGGAGAAATAGAAGTCTTCAAGGCGGCGTATAAGGGGCCTTGGGTGTAAAGGCAATGTTCGTGCCCCCTCGAAATCATCAAGTCACATGTGAATTAGTAACCAGGATTGAGTAAGATACCTAGAAACAATGTAGGGTACCGAATGATTCCACCAAGATCCAGGAATTGGAGTTCGTTGCTCCAACTTTGATAGGGGTTCAAAAAAGGGGGGGAATTGCTAGATACCTATTTGAGTGTATGGATTTATTCCACTTCTCACATCTGCCATGTGTCAATGTCCGGCATGGTCCTCTCTGGCGGCAGCTATACGCAATACTCGACGCTACTACTCGTCATGCGACAGACATCGCGAACCCTCGGAGGCTAGGAGAGGTCTGGACCATTTCCCGTCGCTGAATGGTCCCTATGGCCGTTCAATTTATTTTTTTAGTGCGCTCCCCTACCCCGGATCTTCATGGCACGCTGACAGAGGACATCATTTCCCTTGCGGTTACCGGACCCCGTAGAGGGAGGGCGTGGGGGTACCATCCTCTAGTGTGCTTACATGGATGACCCTTGTTTGAACAAGCGGCCTCGAAACCGAGAAGGAAACTATGATTCCAAGCCACACGAAGCTTCCAAAGCTTCTAGGGCCATCTGACGCGCTCATCACGATCCCCAGAGGCAAGCGCAATGGCATCGCGAAGTCGACGTTGGCTGTCACCTGATTTGATTCGCATGCTTATCACATCTGCAGGGAGAAGATCGGGAGACAAGGAGGTGAGATAAGGCGTGGCCAGGTGGTCGGTCCAGCTTCCGGTTGGACGCGTTGACGGTACCTGGGATGTGGGAACGGTTTGAATCCTAGGCAAAGCGTGGGATGAAGAGCCAGGCATGATCGAGGAAGGGCATGGTTTCTTGACACGGCTGGGATGCTGGCTCATGGGGGCTAAATATATTCCTACGTAGGTAATTAGTAGTTGTTTAGGTATTGGACAAGGCTGTAGCCACGTTGGTACCTGTCCTCACCGTTCCTTTATTGTAGGTACCTGCAGCCAGCATTTCATTAGCACACACCTAGATACCTGGACTATACCCACGTAGGTATACATATACTGTATCTGTTTTTTTCTCTTACTGGCAGTAAAGCCGTGCTAAGTGCGTAGGTACTGTGCGGAAGCATTGTGCTTGGCTGTTTCATTTACACTACCAAGGTACTACATTAAATACATTATATCGTATGAGGTACATGTACCTACCCTCATCTATATTGTCGCATGCTTATGTTAAGTCTTTATTGTACATGATGTAGTCTATATAGCTCTTGGTACAAAGTGTACTGCTGCAGAATAGGTAAGGGCACTGTGTAACGCTGACAGCGCTGTGGTCAGGGCGGGAGCGAACCGGTGAGTCGGTGAGGAGCAGGTGTGGAGACATTGAGACCGATGAAAGAAATTAGATATTCACATGATCATATACCAGTGACGTAGCAACGAAAGGAAGGCGTAAAAGAAGAAGGAAAGCAAGCTAAATGCTGTACCTACATGTGTATTAGGTATCTGATCACTCTAGTCACACCAAACAGTTTATCCCAGGCAAAGTTAGCTGCCCGATCGTAGTCAAGTTTCCGATATTCCCGGGGTCATTATTAATACACTAGTCACATGTAATGTAGCACACCAACAACATCCTTCGTGAGATTCTACAGGCAGTCGTACCTAACTAACTAACTACATACATGTACACGAACACAAGTACTAGTTCAGGTACCAGCTAGCTATTCGGATTTTGCTATGTAATTCTTACCCTACTGCAGCGTACTAGGACTACACAGGTAGTTGTAAAAGTTGTGTAGGATCTGCTGTGACCGCCAGATTGCTATACCTATTACTTACATGTAGTAGGTAAGGTGGTGTGTACTATCTTATGTACCACCGAGGCCTTCTCTGATATATTTAGTACCTCTCGGTTGCTATTGAATGTATAGAAGTACACTACCTACCTACCTACCTACACTACTACACCATTGAAGCAGTCGGAGAATTGAGCCAAGCTAGCTTCAAGCCCACGAGACGGGAAGCTAGGTATGTTATTCAGGGTTAGGAGAGGTGGCTCAAGGGGCCTTCTCGCCAAGATGTTAAAACAGGCAATTCATTTCCATTTAACGTGGGAACACAAGCAAATGTTGTAGATCTCGTGACAGTTTATGAATGGCTGACGAGAAGTGATCTACGCCCCGGCACAGGGAACGTTTCTCGAAGAGTCGGCTGCAGCATACCTGGTAAGTACTTATAGGTAGGGTAGTTGTAAGTGCTGGACTAAAGGTAGACAGTATCTAGTACTTTGTACCTTATCTGGTAAATTATTATTTTATTTTTTGCCCTCCGACACCTCCTTCCTCTCTCTCCCTCTCCGTTCCCTCTCTCCGCCATCTCCCTCCCTCTCTTCTCGTGCGTCTTTCCCACGCCAACGCTCGGGCACCTATGCATAGCGTCTTTGTGGCACCAGGGACCAACCATCTCTGTTGCCTTTCCCCGTCCTTCTCGCTCGACCTCGCTCGTGCGTCTCCCGCATCCAGCACCTCGACAGGGATCCGATTCGACAAAGTGGTCGCAGTAGAGTGGCCCGCAGCAGCCCTGCAGCGGAGCATCGAGGCTTGCGGGGTTGGCGCGTTCGCGTGGTCAGTTCTCCTTGCATATTCCTGCCAAGAGAATCCCCTGATTTGCTGATCTTATTGTCCGTCTTCATGGACATCCCGCGTCATCACGGCTATCAGACAAAGAATGCTGCATGGAATGACAGCATGATTTCGTGTCTTTACCTTTCGAGCTTTTTGCATTAATTGATGGAGCCACTCGTCTCGAGTCTAACACGGCTTGGCGAGGGACACAAGCTCCCGTACCTATGTGCCTGGCGCTTGTTGTCGTATTCTGTGCTGTCTGCCAAACCGGCCTTGAGCGCTAGAGGCGCACGACTCCTGCCCTTCTGCTCTGGTATGTCTTAGACTTGGACGGCGGCCTGTCTCGCCCGGCATGTGGTCCCCGACAACCTCCGTATCATACCTCTTAGTACACTACACTATACTAGGCACTGCATGTCATAAATGAGTCTACTGTAGATGGACGAACTAGGTAGGTAGCGAGTTCTCGCCGTCTCTGCCTCGCTCTGAAGGCGAACGGGGGCTTCTCGCTACCTACTGGCTCGTATAAACAACCCATCTCTAAAATCCAAACTAGCATCTCCCCCAGAACCACAAACTATAAACGCACATGCCCTCACGTTACCTCTCTGGCCGTCCTTACGTCGCCGCCGCCTTAACTCACTAATGACGCCCGGGGAACCGGTAGGCTGTACAAGGTTAGCCTTTTCGTCCTGTGCCTAGCACAGCACGGTAGTACACAGAAGGAATAGTATATTGACTAGACCGACTTTCCTATCCCTGCTGACATCATCATTCGTTCGATTCACGATGGGGGCGTACGAGTATAATCTGAGGAACCGGGCGTGCTCTGTGCGAAAAGGCGTGTTTGATTATGTAGTATACGGCATGCGTGTCTCTGGGTCTCTCCACTCCCAAATTACGTGTGGAGTGACCTGTCCGGTACCTCCTGTCCAAGCAAGCTCTCGCCCTTTGTCTCGACAACCACGTTTCCGCACATACCTATATAAAGCTCTGCTAGTTTCCGACTTGCTGCTATATCTACTGGCTCTTACAAGTTTGGGTGTCTTGCCGCCGCCTGCCGTCGATGATAGCCGCCGTAGAGAGCCTCTTGATTATTCGCAGCAATGCCTTCCCTCCTCAGACCCTTCGTCGAGACCCAGTTTGCCGGTAAGCAGGCGAAAGGGGCGTATAGGCCAGAGCAGGGTGTGGCCGAGACCCCCGTGGACCTCATCGACATCCGCCGGGACGCCGTCAAGGCCAACCTCAGAGAAGAGATCTACAGGCTCTTCCGTCCCCAGGAAGGGCCTCGAGAGCTCCCCACTCTGTTGCTCTACGACGCGAAGGGCCTTCAGCTCTTTGAAAAGGTTAGCCTCCTCCTACCTTCGGCACATGGGCCAGCCATGGCGAAACTGACGGGGGCACCAGATCACGTATCTGGAGGAATACTACCTGACCAATGCCGAGATTGCGGTCTTGCAGCGTTCGGCTGTTGCTATCGCGGAAAAGATCCCGTCCGACTCCATGCTCATCGAGCTAGGCAGTGGGTGGGTCATGATATCTTATTCTCCTACTGGTACCAGAACGCTCGTTAACACATTCCTTAGTAACCTGAGAAAGATTAAGCTTCTGCTCCAGGCGTTCGAGGATGCCGGCAAGGAGATCGACTACTACGCCCTCGACCTGTCGGAACAGGAGTTATCCCGGACGTTAGCCCAGCTTCCCACGTTTCAGCACGTCCGATGCCACGGCTTACTTGGTACTTATGACGATGGCCGAGAGTGGCTGCTGTCCCCGGCCCACTCAGCCAAGCGCAAATGTGTGCTACACATGGGCTCAAGCATTGGTAATGAATACCTCATGGGAAACATTAAGAAGGAGAGGAATAATAATTGTTGGGCTGGGATGGGCTGACCGGCCCGAGTAGGAAACTTCTCCCCGTCTGACGCAGCCTCCTTCCTGCGAGGCTTTACCGACGTCCTCCGGCCGCAGGACAGCTTGCTGATTGGCGTCGATTCATGTACTAACCCATCGAAGATATAGTAAGTGCAGATCGGATGGTCACCCGGCCCTACTATGGAAATTTCAGGCAGCTAATACGCCCCCCGCGCCTCGCGCGTAAAGCCACGCATATAACGGTTAGTAGACCTGATGCTCACGTGTTTGCCGGGAGGGGCCATGGCTGATTTAATTATTCTACAACGTCGTAGATGAAGAGGGTATCACGCATGAGTAAGTGTCTGCTCTTTTTGTTAGCGCCCGACTATTTCCTACGCTGGTGGCTAACCGATTCTAGGTTCATTCTAAATGGGCTCCGGCACGCCAATGATATTCTGGGTGAACCTGTTTTCCGGTTGGAAGACTGGAAGGTCATTGGAGAGTATGTGTACGACCATGAGGGAGGGCGCCATCGGGCTTTTTATTCGCCCGTGCGCGACACGGTTGTGATGGGAGAGGTCATAAAGGCCCACGAGCGTATCCAGGTCGAGCAGAGCTTCAAATACTCGAAGGGGGCTTGTGACCGCTTGTGGAAATCGGCAGGCGTCTTGGAAAAGGGGAGATGGATGACAGACGACGGAGACTACGGTATGTGATACCCAATGGCGGCCTCCTCCTGCACAACCTCCCTCGCCCCGAAAAGACATGGGGTTTGTCGTCATTTCGTCGGCGCCGTTTGCGCGAATAGGCAAGCCGTAAACGATTCCACCCCAACTCTGGTCATACCTAGGCCCACTTAGGAGCCGAGGTGTGAAGACGCTTCCGGTGTGCCTATTAATATCCCCTATGCCTCTCCGTTGGTTACATTTTGCGGGGGCGGGCTTTGGGTACCCAGACCACAGAACATACCATCTCGTAACCGGGTCAACTGACAGTGCATAGGCCTGCATCTGCTGATCAAGAACCCCTTGTCGTTCAGCCTAAACCCGTTGGAATATGCTCGGGGGTGCGTCCCCCAGATGAGCGACTGGAAGAGCCTCTGGGCCGTCTGGGACGCCATTACCCGAGGGATGCTGCCCAACGAGGAGCTTCTCGATAAGCCTATCAAGCTTCGCAACGCCTGCATATTCTACCTGGGCCATACCCCGACTTTCCTTGACATCCAGCTGGCCAAGGCCACGAAGGACGCCCCAACTTCGCCTCGCTACTATCAATCGATATTCGAGAGGGGCATAGACCCAGACGTCGACAATCCGGACAATTGTCACGCGCACTCAGAGATTCCGGAGGAGTGGCCCCAACTCCACGAGATCTTGGCATACCAGAGCCGGGTGAGGGCTCGGCTGAGCAGCCTATACGACGATGGGGCTGGAAACATACCCAGGCATGTGGCTCGGGCTATATGGGTCGGGTTCGAGCACGAGGTCATGCATATGGAGACTCTGCTATACATCATGATACAGAGTGACAAGACACTCCCACCACCGGACATACCACTCCCCGATTTCAAATCTCTAGCGCAGGATGCGAAGCTATCGAGAGTTGAGAACAAGTGGTTCGACATCCCGGCACAGCAAGTCACCTTGGGGTTAGATGACCCTGAAGACGTCACGGACTCAAATGGTCACTTTGGCTGGTGAGTGGTAGCTGTTGGACGACGTGGAACGAATGACTAATCAAGTTCACATAGGGACAATGAGAAGCCACGACGACAGGTGGACGTTCATAGCTTCGAGGCCAAGGGAAGGCCGATTACCAATGAAGAGGTGAGACGGCAGTCACTCTAGCATAGGAAAAAAAAACGTTCATGTCGTTATTAACTCCCTATATTAGTACGCGCGCTATCTCCACGACACCAAGAAGACGAGCCTCCCAGCGTCGTGGGCCACGGAGGCCTCCGAGCAGCCCAATGATAGCAACGGGCATGACGTCGTCGATGGCGCTGGCCTGCTCGCGTCGTTCCTGCACGGCAAGTCCGTACGCACGATGTACGGGCTCGTGCCTCTAAAGTACGCCCTCGACTGGCCCGCCGTCGCCTCCTACGACGAGCTCGCCGGCTGTGCGGCCTGGATGGGCGGACGCATCCCGACCGCCGAGGAGGCTCACAGCATCTACGCGCACGTCGAGTTCATGAAGAGGAAGGAGGCCGAGAACAAGCTCGGAGCCACCGTACCAGCGGTGAACGGGTATGTCGCATACCATCCCATCCCATCCCATCCCATCTCACTCAGCCCACATTCCCCTTCCCCCCCCTCCGGGGACGAATGAGAATAGCATCCCTCCCTAATACCAAACGCAGACACCTCGTCAACGACGGCGTCGAGGAGACGCCCCCGTCGCCCCCGGACACCTCGTCCCTCGTCGACGACGAGGAAGAAGAGGAGGAGGACCGATCGTGGCCGTGCGGCGCCCGAGAAGGCGACAGCAACGACAACGACGACGACGACCTCTTCCTCGACCTCGCGGGCGCCAACATCGGCTTCCAGAACTGGCACCCCGTCGCCGTGACCGCGCGCGGCGACCGCCTGGCCGGCCGGGCCGAGTTCGGCGGCGCCTGGGAGTGGACGAGCTCGCCGCTGCAGAGGTACGAGGGCTTCGAGCCCATGGCTCTGTATCCCCTCTACACAGGTGAGTCAATCAATAGCCTAGGGGGGTCCTCTTCTCCTCTCCTCCCCTCCCCTCCCCCCATCGTTCTCTCTATATCCATCTGTCCAACTATAAAATACCCAAGCAGTAGTTAGGGCGAATGAGTATTATTAACCTTTAGAGAGTAACAGCCGATTTCTTCGACGACAAACACAACATTGTCCTCGGCGGCTCCTGGGCCACCCACCCCAGAATTGCCGGGCGGAAGTCCTTGTCAGTCCTATCCCATCCCTCTCAACTCTCCTTAACTATGCTCCTTTTTGTTCTTTTTCTTTTTCTTTTTTAAAAATAATAATAAAAGCCCCCATCCCCCCATCCCCCTCCACACCTGCCTCCCCTTCTTTTCCTCAACGTCTCAAGTACGAACAAAACCACTAACGACCCTTCGCGCCGCCAGTGTCAACTGGTACCAGCGCAACTACCCATACGCCTGGGCCGGCGCGCGACTCGTCCGAGACAAGTAATAGGCACGTAAGGGGGGAAGGGAGAGGGGGGATTTCTACCAGAAAGAAAGAAAGAAGAAAATCCGCTTCTAATAGGCGAGGCTACGCCGAGAAGGGAGAATAAGGGCAAACCCCCCCAAAAAGGAGAACATTATTAATTCGGGTTATTCAAACGGGTAAGCAGCAGCGTATTATTGTTGATGGCCAGATTTTCTATTCTGGATACCTAACAGCTATAAGGGGGAGGTCTTCTGCTACGGCTCTCCCCCCCCTCCCCCCTCCCACTTATTCGAGGATCCCATCTCACCACCACCACCATTGTTTGTTTGGGACCCCTGCTGCTATTATTATGAGCCCATATCTCATCCTCGGGCTGCTTCACCTTTACTCTATCATCTGACGAGGTCCTATGTATAGTCGATCTTTACCAGTCTTTGTTGGTTGCTTCCCCCTCGGGTGGTTGGTTGTCTGATTTAAAAAGCTGTCTTTTCGCTTATTGGGGGGAAGGAGGGAAGGAGACAAAAAGGGGGAGGTCTTGTTTTTTTTGCGCGATAGCACTATTCTCTATGTAATCGGATAAGCAAATCTTCAAACTCGTAAACTCCAATGAGCGGGTTGACTGTGCCCTACCTAATGACCAAAAACACCGCAAACCAGCCCATGTTGGTATTTCCCGATAATAATGACGATACGAACTTCAAATAAAAACGCGCACGTTGGGTTGTCTGCGCCTCGCATGTCCCTAGCCGACAAACATGTCTATCACCTGATGCTCCATTGCTACTGTTGACTTAATGCCATGATCACAGATGAAGCTCGTGATCAGGTCGGGCGGCGTATAGTCGAGAGGTGTGGCAGCCCGAACTTCCTTGGCCAGCTTCTCATCCTCGGTTTCGTCTGTTGCTGTGCTGCCGTGGTTTGTGGTCTTGCTTGATTGAAAGTCGAGTAAGTCCTGTCTGTATTTCCCGCCGAAGAAAGAGAACTGGTCGGTTGGGAACGTCTGCCCGAGCTTGTGCTGCTCGGCGGCGATATAGAAGGGCTTCCCGTCAACCTTGGCAAGCTTTGCGATCTGATAGGTTCCTAATCGGCTGATTATGCCGCCCTGAGCTGTGATGACCTCGGCGCCTGCCAACACTATATCCACTTTCGCCATGATGTGCGCAATGCCGCCTTCGGGGATCGTGGCTACTGAGATGCCTTTGGCGCGCAGGGCGGCCACTGCTGCCATGCTCTCTGTCTCGCGGCTCTCACTGATGGCGTATATGACCTTGAAGCGCCGCGGCGGGTCACCGTTGACTCGCTCGGTGGCGCGTTCGAGAAGTGTGCTGACGACGCGAGAACCGCCGTGGGTGAGGATTGTGGATTTGTCGGGGATTAAGTATCTGCAAAGGGAGTGGGGGGCGCGGTTCGTCAGCTCCGTGACATAGAAGATGGGGGGTAATAGTAAGACATGAACAAGGGCATAATGGCATAGAGTCACATACCGTCCTTCGGAGGCAATCTTCTCCCTGGCATCCTTGGCTCTCGTGGCGAATAGGCGGCCATTGCGAAGCAGATGCTGACGGATGACCTCGAACTGCTGATCCTCGTTCCGGCTCCCCGAACTCGACGCAGCACCTCCACTGCTGGGAAGCTGTCTAAGCTCCCTAACCAGGTACTGCTTGAAGAAATCGCTGCCGTGGCGGACGGCCATGGGGTTTGCGACCAGGGGACTCTGTCGTAGCCTGTCCGACTGCGTCTCGACGAGCTTCATAGTCTCGAAGACGGTGGTGGCAGACGACGCGCCGAGGGCCTCGATCAGGGCCTCGATGGTAGCCATGGGCTTCGTGAGCCCGGGGTCATCGGCCAGGAGGCGGTGGTATGTCGCGACGATGCTATTCAAAGGGAAGAGAAGACGGGTTAACGAGCAATTCGGCGCATGTTCTCTCGGCCCGCAGCAGTAGAGAAACGAAAGGGGAGAGAGATCGCTTACTCAAACGAGCCGACATCTGGACTGCTGTGGATGGGCAACTGGCCCGATATGCCGTTGTTCGCCATGTGCGTAAACCAGTACGTAGAGCTTTCCCGTAGAGCTTTCTTTTCTTTTCTCCTTTTTCTTTCCCAAGACCCTTTCTCTTATTGACTGACTGGCTGATATGGATGGTCGGCTCCGGGCTTGGTGTGCTATGCTGTTTACTACCTAAGGTAGGTCCAAGTAGGTAGCTTCGTCTTGCAGGGTTTAAGAAAAGGTGAGTCAAATCGCGGGGCACGTTCTTGTGGGGGTGATGTCAGGCAGGGGTTGTGGCGGGGTGCACCCTTGTACTTATATAAGGGAACATATACATGTACCTACCTAGAAGGTTCGGTACCTAGCCATAGAAGTGCCCAGGTACGAACCGCACAGGCTCCAATATAACGTTTCCATGTTTCCATGTAAGCTCTTTGAAAGTCTATCTCCTCCCATATTGATGTGTATACAGTATAGTTGTGGGTAAACTTCCAGACCATGCCTGACTACGCTGGTATTAGTATAATGCTAGACATAGCTTTATCGAAGAGGCAAAATGACTCCAATGGACCTTAAAGGGTCAAGGTCAAGGCAGGTGACATTGATGTGGGCAGCATTATACATGCATGAACATCGACGTAGGAACCGTGTTTTCTAACGTCTTAAACTTAATTAGCCAAGGTGGTAATTGGCTCTAGGTAGGTTACTAGGTAATGTACTGAGCCGAATGGACTCGATTTGTGCTCCTTTCTGTTGATCGATCAACAAGCCACCACACCAGCAAATTACGTGGCCTTGACCATGGTCTTTCTTGTCTTCGTATACCTACCGTACGACGAGTACCGGGTTTGAGGTCATGGGCCCCATCTTTGTTAAGTTCCGCTTGCATATTTGGCTCCCTCGCATCTCTCCATGTTCAGGTTGGCATGACATTTCCTCCCATCATCGCCCCGTAGTCGCAGAGCCTGTGCTAGTACGGCCCAGCTACTGCTCCGCAACCTGGACATCTCGCAGACCCTCAACCTTCAGCTCCTCGCCAGTAGCGCGATGATAGATGTCCTTAACATCGTCCGTAGTTGTCTCAAAGTGCGACGTGGCGTCGTAACTCTTCGAGATGAATATGTTGTCTGCCTTGCCGTCATCGATAGGTTCGTAGAGCGGTATCGGTGGACCCTGGCTATCGTTAGCGGCGCTGGCCATCGCAGCGGTGAAACAAGACGACGCCTGCCACTTACCATGAACTGTTCCTCAATCTTACCCAGCCGGTCTAGACCGGGCTGTAGCTCGAGGTGATGGTTGGAAGTTGTCTCGGCAATCGTCGACACGATGGCGATATAGTAGCCCTTGGGGCAGACGTTGTGTGCCGACGAGACGCAAGCGACGTAGATGTCTAGTCTGTGATTAGCCACGAAACCTTAGTGATAAAGCACGCCAACCGCACTCACCGTTCTTGCGGCCAACCTGCGACTGAGGGATGATAAGCTGGGAAGAGTCGCTGTCGTTTGTGCCGGCCAGAGGGTGCTTGAGGATGCAGATGGCCTTGAGGACATGTCCAACAACCTTGACCTTGTTCGGGAAATAAGAGGGGTCGCCGAGGATTATGTCTGCTTTGGTCTCAAAGTGAATCCTGTCGGGACTATCCGCGCTCCCCATGGTAGCCTTGATACCGACGGCCTTGGCACCTTCGTACAGAACCTCGTCCACGGAGGTGTTTAGCATGTAAGTGCCACCATAGATAGCCGACAGACGGGCGAAACCCTGGGGTAGCTCGCCCAAACCGTACAGGGGGTAGATGTACGGCGACTTGCCATACCTCGCCACCGAGTTTCCGTACAGGCGGATGCGTTCGATGGCGTCGGGTGCGCTGCCGGGTGTGTCGATATAGCTATCGTCTAAGTATAACGCCATGGCGTGGCCAATGAAGTCACGAGTGCCAGCTTCGAGACCGAACTTGTCGTAGACCTCCTTCATGGTGTTTTTACTCATGTTAAGACCTGGTCATAGTAAAGTCAGTCTCTGGGCGCTTCTAGATCTTCTTCTGACCGCTTTTCAAGGAACATATTGCTCACCCTTGTGTGTGGCCGGGTCCTTGAGGTCGAAGGTGCCTACCCATTCGATGAAGCTCTTCATGCGGCGCTTCTCGAAGATGCCCATGAGGGGCGACTTGAGAGCTTCGCCAGCATCCGAGGGCACCTTGGCAACCGTGGCCTTGGCGCCGGTACCCTGCTGCACATAACTGCCAGCGACCTGCTTGAACTCGAGATAGCGGGTAACATCGGTAGACACCAAAATGTTGGTCAGCTGGCCCGAGGACATGAGTAGCTTCGGAACCAAGTCAATGTTCCAGTCGTTGGCCCGGCCGTACTTCTTCCACGGCTCTTCCCCCTTCGCGTAGTTTCCATATTTTTTGAAGAGCTGTCTCGTGAGAGGTAGTTAGCTTGTGATCGAACCAAGTGGACGGCGAATATAGCCTCCGGGGTATCGCGGGGATCGGACGTACCGCCTCAATGTTTATGGAGGCAGCCTCTCTGTGGTCGAACACGCGTTAGCCTACTCGGACAGGACGTACACGACGGCGTTCGGGAAGGACGACGAAGACAAAGGAGTACGTACCCTCCGTAGTGATCATTGCGATCGATATGCAGAACCTTCTTGCCCTTCACGCTCAGGACGCTGAAAGAGAAGCAGGTCGGTCAGCGATAACTCGAGTTTCTATTCGGCGGCACCGGTCGATCGATCGATCGTGGACATACCCAGAGAGAATACACTCAGTCAAGCCTGCTACGCATCAGAACAACAGAACCACGGACAGACTTGGGTGCGGGGCTGCAATATAAACGTACCGGTGCCCAGCACAATGACATCGTACTTTGGGGAGATCTCCTCCATGGCGGGCGGTGATGAAACGGGTCTTGTCTTGCTGGGAGGGAGAGCAAAAGCGAAGGAGGAGGCTGTCGAGAGTTTGTCGATGAAGGTCGAGGACGAGCTTTTGACTCCAGACCCAGCAAAAAAAACCCTTGTTTTGTTTTTTCTGTCGTGCAAGTATCGGTGAGTAGAGAAAAAGGAGTATGGTTGCGGTATCGTTGTACCTCGATCCCAAAGCCTGGTTGGATGAGGGGCTCGTTGCTGGCACTGATACTCGAGACCGCCTGGGCATCCACTAAGGCTGTTCAGATACCTATAATTGAGGGGAGACCCCCTATAGCTATAGCCAATAGGCGACGAGTTTGACGCCCTCCCCCCACGGTAATGTTGGCGCCGGCCCCGCATCCATGCACCATGATGAGTCTGTCCCACCAGAGCTGGTCTTCTCTTATACACCTGTATTTTAGTACAGTTCGCCTGTCGTAGCTCTTCATAGTCCGAAAAGGCTGTGTTCCATACATGTATGTGACATAGTCATGGACTCATTTACATATATATATATATATATCCCCTCATTCCACGGCTGCGAATACATTACGGTTACGTACCTTGATATGTAAGTACTTAGTTAGTAGGGAGGTAGGTTGTTGTGGGCGGTTGCACGATCCCGATGCGCAACCAATGTCTTGTTTTGATAGGAGGCCGATCCATAGTATACTCATCATGCCTGGTGTTCGTACCTCCCTCTAAGTATTATACACAGCTATTTACATCCTGCAGCCCTTCGGCTATTGAAGACATGTCTTCTCTCGGGTCTATCGAAATAGTGGTATTTTATACAGCAGCGATTTTTTTCGCACCGGTTTACAGAGACCGAGTGGTTGTGTGGTGGTGCCGACAAACTTTCAGGGTTTTATTGATGGTTGTTGAGTTTCCGGGGTTGTCGGTGGGAGTGTTGATGGTTCATCATCTTTGGGTTTTATTGCCCCGGGCTCCTCTGCCATAAAGCCCGGTAGTGTCTGCTCCGTTGATTCGCCTTGGTTGGTTTCCTCCTTCGCGATTTCGCTCTCGAGGTAATCTTTCGGCGTGAAGGGGCTTTGGACATTGCTCAGATCAACTTCGGGATCCGTCTCGGCCAGCTGCCTCGCATCCTCCCATAAATACCATCGCTCGATCAACGCGTGCTTTATTGACCTCATCGTCTTTCGGACCTGTTAGGTAGGAGTGCGTCAGCATCATGGTATACGAGCTGCTACAGGGCTGTGGATGACGACAAACCTCTGCTAGCCGTGCGTCCCCCTCATCGTCGCCTTCTAGGAACTTCAGACGTTCTCTCTCCTTGCGTGCCGTCATGAGGCGGTTCTGTTCCTTGACGCACACCCACCACAGCTTGTGCAGGTCATCCCAGCTCTTTTTTCGCAGTTCCTCGACGGTCCATCCGCGGCCATGCTCTGTACTCTCATCGGGCGTCAACAGCAACTTGTCCTTCGCGTAGAAGAAGTCCCAAAGTCCGTGATCGGGGTCGACCTGGACCTTGGGCTTGTACTTGGCAGGCTTTGGTGTTTCGGACTTGTCGATATTCATTCGAAATCGCGTGCCAGATCGGTATATGCTACTGAGACCACGTAAGCGATTGTTGTCGCGGCGAGGCTGCCGATTGCTGAATTCCGGGGTTGATGAGAAGGCGCATCTCTGCGACGAAGCTGGGGACAGAACAGCCACTAGAGGCGTGTTGGCACCCTGAAGGATCTTGTTGGCAGTGGCCAACCGGGTGATGCAAGACCGTATGCAGGGCCGGAGGGGTGCGGGTGTCGCCATTGTGTGGTGGCGCCGCTCCGTTGTGCTTGAGAAATGTCGACCACGACAGCTCGGTCCTGGATCGTGAACTTCAACTTCGTCACCTCCAATTGAAGTTTTGGGTTAATCCGATCGAAGAAATTCCGCGAGGTACCTAACCTAATTGTCGGTATCCACCCATGCTACTTAGGTACACACTTGGTGCTGCAAAGTTTAATGTGTGCCCAGGTGGCTGGAGCCCCGCTATTTAGACAACTAAGAGGTAGGTATTGATTGCATTTTGGAATTATTCTTCTATAGGCAACAAGGTTTAGTTGCTATAACTCGCGTGATACATCTCTTGTTTTCCTGTCCTTTTTCAACTTCTGGAATTTTGGAATTTCAGTTCCATATATGCACAGAGATACTCTAAGACAGGTGAGAGGAGTTCAACTTGGTAGAACGGACTACCCTTTAAGGAAAGCTAGGTTAGGAAGTTGGTGCTGCGCACCAAGGGCATATAATTATAGATCGGCATAGTACGGGTTGCCTAATTGTTGAAGATAACATGGGAATTAAAATACCAATTCTTGGTCTTGAAAAGCTACAGTTTATTATGAACTTGGTAAGCATGCCTCTATCGTCATTTTCTCATATGCCACCTGCTTTCTAAAAGACCAGTTTTAAGCACGGCTGTCATGTCAGCAGTGCTTTTAAGATTTTCTCTTGAATTATGCGAGTCGTGTTGCAGAATAGAACTACAGCGCCGTATAAAGCAAAATAGAAGTGTAATGCAGTCAAGTCGGACGCTTAATAGTCTGCAGTCACTTATATAGTGGTACTGTGGCATGTCCATCGCGCGGTATTTGGGACCAGGTACTCGTTTTGCTTACTGCTGTATCCTTGTCCCTCCATGTTAAGAAAGCTGGACAAGCCGGCGGTAAAGAATATGATTCTAACTTGAGACGTTTTCCTGGCTCGAACAGCTTTACCGTTCGTGATACGACTCCATGGGCCAATAATATCAACATGGCGGATCACGCATTCGACGCAGATTTTTACTACAACATATCCTTAGATAATGGATTTATCTCGCCCGGGAAAGTCGTGGGTTATCGTCTCTCTTAGAAATGGCAGCGTAAGCTATAGTTGGGTCCGATGGTCAACGGCATGAATGGCGATTCCAACAATCTTGTTGCTCGTGCATCGGGGCTTCAGCACCGAGGAAAATGACCAACCACGATAAATTTTGCAGATATCAATACTGGTAGCTATAACCAGACCTCGGATAATATGTTTGACTCGCTCGAATGTTCATGGTATAGCTGCCTACAGAAAGAAAATATTGGTTTTTATCTCGCGTCGGGAGAGCTCTTGTTGGGTCGAAATCGTCACTCGTCCGTTTTTATTCTATTTATATCAGAAGGTGTGCGGTCTTGATTCGTTTGGGGACTCTGTGGCATTTTCGTTTAGGTTCGTTGGCGCGTAATGAAGTCGAAGGGATCGTTGTGGCATGTCGTGAATATTCGACTAGAGCAACGTTAATTAGCAAACTCCAAAGTTCGAGATCAATGGAATAGAGATAAAAAAGTTCCCATTATAAACATCCCCTTTCCAGTGGACCACAAAAAGTATGGAGAATCCACGGGACTGGAGATGGAGCAATGCTCCAGCTTTCAGTCTGTTATTCTGGTTTCGGCTTATTCGGTCTGACGAAGTCGACAACGGGAAGGAGATATGCTGTTCTATTCAGGCCTCTATTTTATCACAAAGCCACCATAATTGCTTTAATGGCGCGTTTGCTACATGGAGAGCCCTCGGATGCGGCTGGACACAGCTACGAAATCAAGTTTTGCAGTCTCGTACAATAAAGCAACGGGAGAGAAGGTATATCTTGATCGTTTCTTCTCATAACCAAGGGCAATCTTGGGGAAATTATCCCTAGCCGGCGAACTGGCTTTCTAATGCTAGTAGCAGGCTTCAGATTCTGCATATCATTAGACTGACAGTTGCTGCAGTCTAACTGCAGTCTAACTACAGTCTAACTAGCTTGGCATTGACAACCAAAACCTGTAGTCTGTATGACCACGGTAAGAAACGAGCCAGCCACTCTGTTCTCGATGTGAAGTATCTAGGGTACACATACCTAGTGTTACACTAGTCACGATAGACAGAACAGGCAGGTATCGAGGTACATTACGTATATAGTAATTAACGCCGGGCGACTTGCAGATCAAGTTGGGTTGACAGGGTTCGTGGTAACGGCAGTTCTGGTGTCACGAAGAAGACAATAGTAAGGGGCCTAATGTTGACGCCGAGAGGATGCTTGTCCGTCACCGAATTCCCCCGGCCCAAGCTGCTAGCATGCTTCTGTGCCCGAATCCAACATAAGCGCCGCCAGGCAGCATGTGCTACAATCTACTACTGGATGTCTGTAGGTATCGTTACCTGCGAGATCGCCAAGATAGACCAAGGAACACCAGCCAATAATGAACTTTCATTACTTCTCGCGGGGCCTATTCTTCCGCTAGCTTTACTAGTACGAAGGAGATTTCCATACCCAGTATCAAACCTTGGTCACTTCAGGGGGCAGCAATGGTGCGATCAACTGGGTGTCGTGATGGCTGGACGATTATTTCCCGTAAATCTTGCCAAGCTAGACACGGAAGGCGTGGATAACATTATACACTAGGTATGTGTGCCGAGCAAGTAGATAGCTTAGCAAAATACCTGCATATTGCAGGTAGGAACCCCTGTAGGTATTTGATATAGCAGATCGCGCTGTCACTACCACTTCGATCCTATAGAATTGACTGGCATGTACAGCACTTATGTCGTGCAGGTGTTTATATGGTCTGCTTGGCTTATGCTATATAAAATCTTCATGGAGTTGAGGGAGAATGAGTTTGAGACGGTTGGCAGCACAGCACTTCAAACAATTTACGAAGTCGTAGGAAAGAATAGATGCTGCCTAATACGGCTCTGGGTTTAAATATGATTTCATTCCAACCTCCTAGAACACTGCCTATCGGCCACACGCCTTAGAGACTAAGAGATGGCCGGCACTTGTGGTCGGCATATTTCTCAAGATAATGTTGGCAACCAGCGCCAATAGGAGTACATTCGCTAGTTTGTTCTGGGGGCCGGGGACACTTGTCTAAATCGATTGCTGTACTGCAATTCTGATTTTATCAGTGTGAACATAGGCACTTCTTCCGTAGCGGAGGGTGAAACTGGAGAGCATGTCCCAATAATTTTTGGGGGCGACAAGGCATGAAGGACGGACCATGAAATCAATCAAGTTTCATGATGGTTTGATCTATCACTGCCTCTTCTCATGATTCCTGGAACTCGAGATGGCTGAACGCCTAGCAAATCTACCGCTTATTTCCGCTTCACCAAGTTGATGTAGGCTCTCCGTAACTTATGGGCAGCCCAATAAGAAACCCGCCCCATCGGTATGTTTCCGAGATAGTTAGCACAACCTAGTGCTCGCTTAAGTATACATAGATAGTAATAACTCCAGGAAGACTAGTGCCAAGTGGTGGTATACTAAGTCTAAGCCTGCGTAGGTAGGTGATGATATTAAGATGGAAATTGATAACAAAATACTGAGACTTCAACCTCGTCGAAATCTACAGTTTTATAGACATAGAAGCTCTGATGATGATATTTGTGTGCTGAATAGGAGTAGAATCGTCTGAGTCATGCGGAGCAGAACGAGTTCGATCATGATCTTGAAGAGTAATTTGCCTCCCGCATAGACCATGACTCGGACTAGCCAACACCAACAAGGATATGCCACTGCTTCTCGATTGCTATATAATAAGCATGCATAACAATGTTACGCAAGGTCATCTGACGATGCCGTCGACGACAGATCAAGCACGACTCTGCTTGTTGCTCAGCTTTTGTATTACTGACATTGTTATCTCTTAGCTCTCTTAAGTACCCTACCCTTTATTAACCAGGTCTTCATAGTAACTGACATGGCTCGTAGCTGGGATAGCCGGTACCCTGAGGCTGATCATTTGAATATCTAGCTACCAGCCTATCATCATACTCCTTACTATTTTGAATCTCAAAGCGGTCGGTGACCGAACTGCAGTTCTTGATATCTTTGGCGACAGGGCCATAAGTTGGAATATCAACAACTAGCGAAGTGACGAAGACTACGGGAGAAACCTGTCGCAAAGTTGATTGATTCAATCGCGTCGAATAAGAGGTAGTAGTAGGTGTAGTAGGTATTATCCAGATAGGACTTGCGTATTTACATCATCGAGTACTTTGTACCTCGAATGAGCTGCAAAGCACGTACACGGTACCTACATGTAGCATCTACTTACTACTGCAGCGTAATGCGGCACGTTTGGAATACCTGAGCTTCGGCTTGCCGAAATCGGAATACCTCATTGTTAGCTCCAACTTGCTTGTACCTGGACAAGGACCCTGAGCATGTCGTTAGTGCATCGTATGTACTTCGTATACCTTAGTCCAAAAAACTCACACAAGAATCTGTTACGAGCGAACCCAATTTTGCCATCACGCCTTTGACTAGAGAACGTCGCTTGTAGGACAAAGAAGGTAAGAGATATTGGTTTCGGATATTTATATGCTGTGCAAGAACAGCCAGCAACCGCAACGCCGGAAATACGCTTACGGCGATAGGATATAGTCGCGTGGTAGTATAGGTACTATCTAGAGGGTGGCATACTGTAACGCCAGCCATCGATACCATCAATACCCTGGACGTGTCGACGTAATAGGTATATGAATAGACTACTTACATGTAGGTACATCGACGGGATTCGCTTATACAAGTTGTCACAGTCAATCATTGCATGGGTTATCTTAACCACATGGCGCGCGGGAATAAATCGGGGTCGTATAAGCGCATTGTGGTTTATGACGATCAAGAGAATACCTACAGTATATGGCCGAGCCTAGGCGCTGGAAAGCTCTGCTGCCCTGCAGATTACGGGTTCTGCTTTCCTGCGCAGCCGAGTTAGGACTGAGTTGAGTTGGGTTGGGAGGTAATCGCGGGAAGTAGTTGAGCGGAATGGTACATGTGACCATGTCATCGCACGATTTGGCGATGATGATTATCTGCTTGATGAGGTGGCATTGAGATTTGATAGGATAGGTTAAGAAGGCAATCTCGGTCCAAGCTCGGCCACGATAAATCCCGGAATGATGCAAGAGTCTTCCACTGCTCCAAGAGACTTGACCGCTTTGTGTGCAACTAGCAGACGTCTAATCCAAAAGAAGTAGTGAAATCCTGCGCTAAGAATCTACAAGCAGGCCGAAGTACATGTACTTGTAAGTTTTCCCTGACACGTTCCATCCATTCTACCTGCCACCTACGTGCTTTATAGTAAGTCTCGGATAATGAGATTAATACTTCTTCGCCGGCTTCTTTTGTTGGACTCGGCTTAGCGAGGCAAAAAAAATCTGCTGCTCTTGACACAATATGTATAGTATACACTACACCTATGCTTATTAATTGGAAAGTGAATTCCGCCTTCGACAAAGCCCAGCACACAACAAACATTATTAATCTCAATACCGAGATATATTATATTCAATGAACAAGCTATAGGTAAATATTACGTGATAGCTAGCTAGATTTTCAAGAAGATTTACCGTGTTGTCGGTCGCCCGCAACTGAGACATTCCCCGCGTCAGCGAAGATATATTCAGTGTACTAAAATGCAACGATTAACCCAACGTACCTCTCCCAGGCCTCATTTTTAATTAAAGCTGAAAAGAAATATATAAAGGTAGTGTTCCTTATATTGTAGTCTATCTCCGCTGGTTGTATCACGAGGTGAAAAGAGCTAAATGTCGAGCATAATACTGATGATCCGTTCATTCTTGAAAAGAGGTTGTGTCCAAGATGGAAGCTTGAGATTCTCTCCCAATGCTGCTGTAAGAGAGGTATCACTGTGCGCATCCGTTCTTTACTAGTGTGGTGACCTTGCTAGTATGATAAGCATCTCCGATGAGTTAGGTCTTCCAGAGTTCTAGAGAAGATTGCGCTGAGATTATAAACGTCGTACATATTGACGTGTTTAGCTGAAGCTCAGACGACGTTCAAAGTTTCAGCCTCATCAAGGCTCCATCGTAAAAGGTTGGCGATGGACCATGTAAAATGAGGGTCTTTGTGTTACACAGAATGGGGCCTCAAGCAAGCCTCTCTGCCATTTTTTCCATCTTTAGATAGGCATCGATATTATTAGGCGATGCCCACCTTTTGCCCACCTTGCCCACCTTTTTGGGGGCGCAACGTGCCGTGTCCACCCAGAGTCGCACAAATCCCATGGCAGTGGATTTAAACAATGGCGTTTGTGTTCAGAAGTTTCGATGACGTGGTTGCACGTAGATCGAGGTCTTACATCGCTCGCTGCGACGAGCTTGGTAGCTCATGCGCTGTTGTCAGGTAATCAAGGAGGTTTGCTGTTTGTATATTGATTCTGTCGACGAGCCTGTAGGTACGGCGGTAGTAAGTTGTGCTATTATGACTGGTAGTGTAATGTGTACTTTCAAGCAGCCCACATCTTGGAGGGAGGTACTTTATTTGTACGAACTCTACAGTTGAGGCATGTTCGTCGAGCTATTCTTATCTATGATACTACCTAAGTGGTGAGAATAAAAATAACGCATGATAGAGTGCGGACTGACTAAAGTCTCCAAGGCGATCAATATAACCTCGGCGTTGAGTGATTTATAGAGTAGTTAACACAAGCGAGTCCAACGTTCAAGCTTCTACAGTATGGCCAGCTAAGTACTTATTCCTGGTGCCTGTTTATAGCATATTAACTAAGTATAAATCCCAAAGCAGTTACGTAACAACAAGAAGTATCCGGCAGTATTCCTTTTTAGGAGTATAATTTCATCAGTTTATGCTTTAATTATGGTTTTCTCTTGCCTTTTTTAGGTAGTAACAGGATGTGACAAGGGCTATTGTAGGGCTTGATAGGTGTATTCAACTAATAATTCTCTAGGGGTCTCAAGGTCCATGATCTTCATATTCCTCTCGATGAAGGGGGGAATGACCAGGCCTATTTATGCCCGAAGGCTCTCATACAATTTAGGTACAAATCCCTAGGTATCTTCGGCCAGTTGGCCTCTCTTATGTTTGTTGGTTCATCCTGCATATACGAAGTCTCATGACTTGGTGTGACAGCCAATAGGTAAGTTGTAGGTGTGGTTCTGTCTCTTGGCATCACATCGGCCTAATTGGGAATAGCTTCATCTGGTCCGTGTGACACAGGAATAAAACATCGAGCTAATTAGGCGGGTAGTATTATTAAAGAGCTCTTATTAAAATATAACACCAAACATATACCTCAATGAATTTCACTTATGTACATGTTTAGATACAGGCTTTAATTTGGGTATTGCTATACGAAGTATATTATTTCTCCTATTGTGAATACATTCAGCAGTTAATGAGTAATCAGAAAACCAGTCAGTATCTTGCAAAGTAAGTAATCACAACGTTTATAACTCGCCAAGTACGATTTTGAAATTATATTCAATGGCGTAGTCTATGCAATATCTTGATGACTGCCTAGGTATCTACTACTACTTAGACAAATATGGAGAGCTTGAACATTGCTGTCTGTCAACTTTCAAGGGCCGCGAGGTGGTACGTTACCATCAGTCGAAGTAGTTAGCTAGTATTGTTTTATACCTAGGTACCTGGATATACCTAGATAGGTATTCTGGACCCTAGTAATAGCGTAGGCAATATGGAGCGCAATTCCGCTTGAGAAGAGAACCCCTCCCCCGTATTTTTGCACGTGTGCTAGAGGCATAAACGAGCATATAGATATATATTAGAATGGCGGATATGGAACTTAAACTAGAATACCACTATATAAGAGGAGCTGAATACGAGTCCTATCCTATTCAATCAAACATGTTTATTATATTCTTCTCCTGAGCCAACAATAAAGAAACAAGATTTTCTATTGAGCCTGTTGTTGGGACTCGTATTTTGATCGTCGACCCCTTCGCGCTAAGAGCCAGGACGCAATGCAACTACCTCCACCAAATTCAATGGCGGAGTGTCTCGTTACGGAATCAGTGCCGACCGTCTCGCGGCGAGATACGCACAGAGCATGAGTGAGTGCCTAGCACGTCATATGGGTCGAGGGCTTTGGAGATACGTGACAATAGTATGACCATCTGGAACGATAAAACCCGAGTCCCCGAGGGCGCGAAATACTAGTAACCAGCTACCTGGAAATACAAAGACCATCCGACATCTAATTCGACACGGTTGCCAGGAAGCAACCATTCAAGTAAACTAATTCATAACGAACAGAGACTGCGGGCGGGATGGTTAAATGAAGTTGATGGCAGTCAAAAGGGTTCGCAGCGCTGCAGACATGCCGTCGTAGTCGGTTTGAGGTATTGAAAAGGCGACGATAGAAGGCCTACGTATCATAGCTAGCAAGGTGGCTTAAGGCGGCAATCAAAAACCAGTCGCATTCAAGTTGGTTGATACAGATCTAGATGTACTTGGAGGGAGGCACAGGCCCAAGGTCTATCATAAAGGCAGTGAGTATAGCATCTTAATATAGAACTATTTAGCTAGGACATCAGTCAGATACAGACACGCAAATGTATCCTGACGCGTGTATGCCTCGGTTGATGTGACTGGAGAGTAAATTCGAGAGACGCTGTGACTGCAAGAGGTGAAATCAGCGAGGAAATGAAACTATACTGATACTGTTGATATGCACTTGAGTGACCGTACTGTACTGGGAGTCCATGGTTATCAATGGGTACCTATATCAAAATACGCGGATGTAGTGGAGTATATAGGGACATGTCCCTGTCAACCTGGCTCGGGGAAAATAGCCTAGCGAGTTTCCTACATGTGCCGTGGTTCCGTGATAGGCAAGGCAACGACAAGCACCGCTTAGCTGCGACTCTGATGCAGGTTTGCAGGGGATCCAAACCGACATGCCGCAATAGATACATGCTTGGAAAATTAAAGGTAGACGAGGTAGTGCCCTACCAAGCTGAACGCTCTACCACACCGTAGCTTTCCTGATAGGTAACGATTTGGATCGCACCCTTACTACCTACCTCTTAAGGGCACCTATATGTTACCTGGAATGCCTAAGGTTAAACTACTAGACACTTAATTACTATAGTAGTTTTAATTTATTACTCTATTTCGATTAGCTTCCCGGAGCTAATTTAAAGCTTTTATTATAAGCATAATAAACTCCTGCTTTTAATAGCTATTATTCCGTGAATTACTAGATATAGTGCTATAACGGTTTATATTAGAAAATGACCGTGCTAACTTAAGATTACTACCTCTATGTATGGAGGTATAAATATAAAGTAAATACTTAGTACCTACTGAAATATGTCGCGGTAGGGACGGGTTGAAGCTAGGTACATGTACATGGACTTGTTTACATTAGTGGAAATGCATTAAGGGACTTCAATGTCTCGCTACCTCGGTACCTACATGTATTTGTCCGTGGAAACCTGTACCTAGATACGTTATTATTACCTTGAGCAGCATGTAGGATGTGTGGTTGTGTGGTAGTACCCTCCCTGACTCTTCCGCCCGTCAAGGACCAAGGTTACGACTCGCGCTGTCAATCAATTGGATGCGTGCTTCCCAGCAGGTGATTTGAGCTAGGTACCAGTTCAATCGTGGGTGTTCTGATCCGCCCCTTCCCTCATATCTTGCCCGTCTCCGTCTCTCCTGTCTCTTCCTTTTCTCCCATTCTTCCTCCTTTTTCCCTTTCCCGTTCGCCTATACGCCCTCTTACGTTTTGTCCGCTCACCGCTACAGCAGCAATTGGTGTAGTTTCCTGCTGCGTTGTTGTTGTCCCATTTCCATTGCGCAACCTGGTAGTCACTGGAGACATTGAAACACTTGCCAACAAATTGTCCCCACGTGTGCAGCCTTTTCTGAGGGGCGCGGTCAAGAATTTGTGGTACAGCGCCGTTTGTGGGAGTGGATTCCTGGACTTGAATGTGAGTTTTGTTGTTGATTCCATAATATGCCCCATTCGCACGTCTCCAGCTATCGATATTATTATTATTATTATTTATTTATTTATTTAATCCTCGCCATTTCCCCCCCCTTTGCCCCCTTTCGGCTACGCTGAGTTATCTCCGCTGTGGCGCCCGAGAAGCTCCCCTTTCCCACCGCCAACTGCCTTCAATGTCTCTCTCCTTCCTGTTGGTACTGTAGGTACCTTTCCTTGTTTCGTTAGGTAGCCAACCCAAATCCTCCACCTGTCACCATCCGTCCACCAGATACCTATTCTAGGTATCTCTCCCTCGGCTCTCAACTCTGGCCACAACCCAAGACGCGTCTGCTGGTAGCAATCGTCTAGAAGCTGGCAGCTGGCAGGTTCCATCGTCCCTGATTCGTCGTTCCTCCTCGCCCCCCTTCCGTCCATTACCTAACTTAGGTACATTGACCGTGCTGTGCTGTTTTGTACCCAGTACTTGCCTCCCAAGCCCCCACAAAAATTAGCGCCTTTGCCTGCCAACCTTTCTTCCTTCCATCCCTTCAAAACTCTCTGACTTTCCCTCATCCTCCCACTTTTTTTTTCTTCCCTTTCGTGAGCTCCACCCACACTTTACCCTCTCACTCCATTTCCACACCACTGTACACACCCACTTTTCGCTAGCTTGACTTGCATTTTGCATGCATCAACATCTCGACGAGTTACCGTCATCAGCCCCGTCTTCCATCATCGGCACCCACTTCTTCGCCGCCGTTGATCTTTAGATCAATCCACCGCGGTTCAACAGCTGCTTCGGCATTCGTGCCCACTTTTTATACACGCTGCTGTTGTTGTACCTGGGACATCGCGTTTCTGTTGCATTTCTGACTAGAGGACCCACAGAACGCACCTCGAGTGAACAGCGAGCCAGCACAGAAAAAAAAAATCTGCCTGTCTCGAGACGAATCAGACGCCTGGAAAAGGAATCCCTGCCCTGCATCATTGAAATAAGAAGCCGGCTCGCCTCACCGCACACCTCGAGGAACGGGGCTCGTTTTCTCCACTTTACAAACAACTACAGACCCCATCAGTGTCCCATCTTGTTCATTGGACCTCACGAAGCTACTATCCCTCAACCAGCTCTTCATTGTGGTCCCCAATTATACCCCAATTCACTAACCCCCCATCATCGCTGTTCACCAACTTTTTTTCACCCTGAAATAAGGACTTTGTTGTCAATCTCGTTGTTGTCAGCCTCCACTCGCACCATCCAGCACCTCTGTACTGGAGACAGCGTTGCGCTATCACCGTTCGGTATCAGACGTGGAGGATATTAGGATTTTGGGCACTCGATTCCAAGTTCCTGGGATTCGACATTGACAACCAAGCATTTGCCGCCCATCTTGTTAACTTATTGTACCCCTCAGCGTATCCACACAGGACACGCGCCCTCTCAGCACAACGCGCCACCTCTCGAGCGATTGTGCCGAAACTCAAGACTTGGTTACCGTTTGTAATAGACGGACCATCATCAGACTCGCTACCTTTTGAACAGCTTCTGGTGCTATTACCTGTAACGCTTATTGCTCATCTTGGAGGATATGGACAACACCCCTTCTGCTCAGCAGCAGTTCTCGTCTAATCAGTTAGGCACTTCGGGTTCCTCGTACCCTTCTCCGTCAGCTATAGCGCCTCACCAGCTGCAGCAAGGTACCTCCACTCAGCATACCTTGCCCCCTCTACAGCATAACAATAGCATGCAATCTATCTACGGGAGCCACCCTCATACGCCCAGGACGCCAGGTACTCCCAGCACGCCTCAGCCGCAGAATATGAGCAACTACCCGCCTCCTAACGCAGGTCCTGGCCGTAGCTCGTATGGTATGATGACCAGTCAGTATCAGAATCCCCCGCAAGGGTATCCGACGACCACGTCTATGATGCCTCAGGCTTCTGTTGCGGCTTCTCATCCGCAGCCCATTGCACCTGCGCCAGCTACTGCGCGGCCTCCCGTTCTCCGGCCCATGCCCGCAGGTGGAGTCATCCCCCAGTCCGGAATGTCCTCGCCTTACGGCGGAAGCCCTATGATGGGTCACCAACCATCTTTGCTCCAGGATTCTGAACAGCCTACCCATGTGGTAGGATCCCAGGGACGCCGCGGGATTTTACCTAGTGCCCCAGGCCGACCCGCAGCTCCCACCGGCACTGGTGCCTCGAAGAATACTGTTATCCCTCAAAAGGATGCTGACGGAAAGTTTCCTTGCCCCCATTGTACCAAGACTTACCTTCATGCAAAGCACCTCAAGCGCCATCTCCTGCGCCGTAAGTTAGTAGTCTCCGCATACACTTCATAGGCATACTAACTGATCGAGCAGATACCGGCGACCGCCCATATATGTGCGTGTTGTGCCGCGATACGTTTTCACGAAGTGACATACTGAAGCGCCACTTCCAAAAATGCTCGATTCGTCGAGGTAACCCAACAGGGGCGAGTCACCTGTCTCACCCCCAAGCACACGTTAAAAAACAGCAGCAGAATGCGCAGAAGGCGAACGAGGGTGACTTGGGCCACATGAATGGCATGACCAACATGCCGGGCGACGGAGTCGTCCATCCTTTCGGTATGGTCCAGATCCAAGATGGTTTGCCCAACATGGCCAACGACCAGAATCAGCTCTCTAGATCAAGCAGCATGAGTCGGATGGATGACGCCTCCAACCGGGACCGCAGAAACATGCCAGGCGGCTACACTGGTGAGGTGTCGAACTCGATGTCGTCCAACATCAACCCACAGTTGGCCAACTTCAACTTGCCCCCCAACCAGAACGGCATTCCTATGTATGGAGCTTCTGGCTCAAACCAACAGTCGGGCCTTGACTGGTCTCAGATGTTCCAACAGCCTGGTGCGCAACCAACACATACCTACAACACTACGTTCCCATCTCCTAATATTGGACAGAATCAGACCGCAATCAAAACCGAGCCTAACCTCACCCCCGAGAGATCCAATGGCACACCGGGCGCTCCCCCGACCGATGGCACCGACCGACCGCTCTTCATCTCGAACTGGGAACCGCAGTTGTCAGTGCAGGATGGGTGCCAGCAGCTTTCTGCTCAGATCGTCAATTTCCTTTGCCTGACTAACAACTTTGTCTCCCCCGACAACAATGCCGTACATCATTTTTTTCATCCCGAAAATATTAGAATTTTCCTCGAGTCGTTTATTCATTTTCATATTCATTTTTCCTTTCTCCACATTCCAACTTTCCGCATCATGGATGCGTACCCCGGGCTGACCGCTGCCATGTGCTGTATTGGCGCTTGCTATTCCGACCGTGTCGATCCAGCACTTGTGCGTGAGGTTACAAGCTCCCTCAACCTAGCTCTTGAACGTGACTGTAACCTAGTAGGATCGCAGGCGCCATTTAAGATCGAGCATGGGAAGGACAAAGTTGGCCTTGAGAAGCTACAAGCACTGATCCTCATGTCTTGTCTACTTATCTGGAATGGATCGCCTATACAGAGGGAAACCGCTCGACGAGTGTTCCCCGCTGTCGCGTTAATTGCGCGTAATTCCGATCTGCTACGGATCCATAATGACCCGAGTCTCTCCAGCTTCTTTCATCAACCAAACCTTGATCTCCAGAGAATTAACTCTCAACCATTTGATTGGGCAGCATGGGTTGAACAGGAAAAACGCATCCGATTAATGTATATGGTATATCTGATGGATGTGGCACGGGGCTTATATTTTAACCTCGACCCGCAGTTTGATGCGTTCGAAATTCGCGTTCCGCTGCCAGCTGATGATGCTGCTTGGGAGGCCCAATCAGAGGACGAGTGCGCAGGTGCATTGAATATTTTCGGCTCCGAAGCTGTTAAGAAGGCCAATCCTGACGGTTCTCAACGGAGCAAACAACCCGAGCTCCATCTAGTTCTTCGGGCTATGTTGGACGGGCTTTTTCAAATACAGCCTGGAACCACTAATCTCTGGGGAAAGTTCATCCTGATCCATGCTATTCTGGCCCAAATCAGACGAGCACAAATGGGAGGCAACTTTCCTGAACTCAGCGGTTCGACAACACCACTTCGCCAAACCGACTGGGTCGTTATGATGGGTCCTGAGAATACCATCGGCCATCACAGTTTGAACAATAGCGGAGGAAACACACCCGTACCTGAGACTGAGCGTATGTCTCCTGAGTTATTCCACAACTTTGGTATAGCATTGGACAAATGGAAATCCTACTGGGATATGGATATGGCTATTCAATTCCCGCCATCTGTCTCAAATCCTCGGCGACACGGTTTCTCTCGGGATGGCCCCCACTTTTACTGGCTTGCGAAGTTCCTTCTCCGTACTCCCCGTTTCAGTACCGTCCAGTCGAGTCCAGATCAACGGTTGACGCAAGTTATTCAACTACTCAAGGAGGCAACGACTTGGGTCGAAACTGACGGAGCCTCGCGTGGCGAGGAATTCGGCTCAGTAGGCGAGATGAATCCTAACTACGCGATTTCTAGCCTCACCCTCAACATGGCTCAATTCTTCAAGCCACTGCCATCCGTCGTTGAGGCATCCACGGCACCTTCTGTCAAGACGGAAATATAACCGCAGTGGCAGCGGCAGATTTCATTCTCCGCTTTTCCAAGCATTCACATTCACGGAGTTCTTATTTCCTACGTTTCTGATCGTCTAAAAGTTTCGCTTCGCCTGCATGAGACTAGCATGATGGGTGGCAGTTTGATTTGCATTTTCCGGTTCGGCTCGTACACCTCTCATTAGACTGGCTGTGGCTTTGTTTTTGTTTTTTTCGCATTTAGACACGACGATTAGATTTGGGGGGCCTGGTCTGTCGCCCTCCGGTGGTTGTCACGACGTTTAACTAAGTCAATACTCCAGAAGGGATTGGCTTCTCCGCATGTTACACACTTTATGAAACTGGACATTCGGCTGAGCGGCTGGGGACTTGCAATGGGTTTGTAGCGATGTGATGAACAGTGCACTTTGATGGTTCCTCAGATATAGACGCTGCACCTATGAATGATAAAACCAAGGCGTTTCCAAATCATATCTTGTATTAACGTGAAACGAACTCACCGTGCCTGTAACCGTCTTAATACAAGTGCCTGTTATTAAGTAAGGAGTAATAGATACTGCTTGCTCTAGTTTTGTCACCGATCGATCAGATTGTGATATGCTCGAGTTCGCATAAATTGATATATTAGTTTCTTCTTCCCATTCCAGCGATCATTCTCAAGTAGCACGCTTCAAGCACACTGAAAGGAGATGGACCCCATCCTGTACCCGAAACTACCAAGGTAGCATTATATGTTTGGTAAATAGGCCCAATAGGCTATGGCAAAAAGGAGTCGACGTCATACAATAACTATAAAAGAAGAAAAGTGAGATAATCATGACGTGACAGAGACTAGTCTTGTTCCTTATGTGATCCAAGGCTGATGATAGACACGTTTGCGTGAATAAATATGACGGTCGGTCAAGACTTGCGTGCAAGTAAGTAAGCAAGCCAGGTTCCAGCTTGTCCTTGTCAGGGGCCGTCGCCATGTTATATTTGCGGTTCATGATTCCAAGTGCCATGCTTTGGCGCGGGATGTATGCTGCCTGTATCCCCTTTATGCTTCCTCTGCAACGAGGGAGGAGGAAGTGCCTAGCCGCGTGCACGGAAGAAGCTTAGGATTTGATTTTGTTCTTGGACGTACTCGTGTCTACATACGGTAATAGAAATCTATAGAAATAGGCCGCATTTCCTCGCCGGCTATTACAAGATTTCCCGCCCGTGCTCTAGGATCTCCCCCGTATCGAAAGATGTATCAGTTACTCGAGGAATTATTGTTGCTTGTAGTAGTGGTCGCAGCGCTACTCTGAAGGGCACTGTTCCGGTCTACGGTCGTGATCCGTGGCGTGAGCTGATGTAGCGCAGCACGGTCCTCCTCCGTCGGCTTGAAGTACCGCTCTTCGGCCCGATCCGACAACTGTAGGCCGATGACGCCCCAGGCCAGCAAGCCTAGACCCACACCGATGCGAGTCTTGGGTGACAGGTTACGGAAGGACCTAGAAATGGTTAGTCGGTGACATGGGGGCGTTTTTTTATTATTTTTAATTTTGGTGCACTGTTCTGCCTTCTCGCTGCTGTTGGATAGTCGAAGGTGGTTGGGGAGGGAAAAACTCCCGGGCTGGGTTGGGAATACGACACAAAATCAGTTCATATTGGTGGCGACCAGCCAGGGGGTTGAATAGCCAAGCACGGAAATGTAGGGGTTTAATAATCAGAGCGGTCGGGTTGTTGACGGTGGTTGGTGAATCATGGACGGATCGGTCGGGGTAATAATATCAGAGTGAAAGGGGGACAGATGGCTGGCTGTGAGGCCCTAGGTGGCTGGCTTACTGGAGCAGTGACATGAGATCAATCAATGCTGCGGCCACGGCTAGATGGGCCGAGCCAAGCTGACAGTTTATGATATAGAAAGTAACCTCCCTTTTTCGCTTCTGGTAAGCGGCAAGAGAAGGCGAAGGCGGAAAAGAAGTCGATGCAGCCACAGCGGCGAGATCGGATGATGCTGGCAGCACCAACGGAGAAAAACTTCGGACGAATCTGACGGGCAAGTAGGTAAGCCAAGCACACGGATCGTTGTGGGGGACACGGGACGGCACGAGGGAAGAAGAGGAAAGACGAAGAAAAAGAAAGACACGCGCTTGGTGGTATGTCGCGAGATACCAGGTATAATACCTACTAGCTGGGTACTTCTAGTGTATTAGTAGTACCTATAATACATAGCCACATGAGGTGAGGTGATGATGGATGAAGATGCTTACATAGGACTTAGGTACCTAGGTATAAAATAGGTGTCTCGGTGACAGGGATAGGCGGTGAGGGTGGGTCACTATATTGTATGTATCTATACCTACGAAGTAGATATTGGCCGATTTGCGTTTGTATCAGTACTTTGCGCTGTTGTTGTTTCACAGCATGATCCGTCGCAGGTCTTATTGTGATCTATCGGAACCTAGAGGTATGTGCCACGGTTGGGTGTTGCTCTTAGCCGCGATGAATTTTGAGACCAGTAAAAGCGGCTTACCGAGAAAATGCACAGAGCGGGGTTTTAGCTTAAACGATAGCTATTTTTTGTATTTGGGGTGGACAATATCTACAGTGCTAAAAAGATGGGGTAAGTAACGCTAAGTTTCTGATTTCAGCATCTACATTCGAGCAAGGATCGAGACGACGTTTACCCAGATGAGGTCTACTGTACGAAGTGATTATTTTGACTAACGACCGTCTCAGTCCCCGTTCCTAGAAAGGTACCGAGAAATCAAGCAGATTTACATATAAGTCTATATCTAAGACCGCACATAACAGTTTGAGAAAGGTTTGCACAGTGTATCTAGCTCGGAAACGTGGTATTAAATGAACGGACTTTTAAATTAACTTTTACAGTTCATGACTGCCCACACCCGCTACCTATCCGGCCGATGACTGTGGCTTTCATGAGGCCTTGTAATTCTGGATGGCACGAGGCGAGCTACGGGGAAATGTTACGCTCTACTCGGTAGCACCATATTTGGTCTGGTACTCCTGGATCCGCTGAACGACGTCTGAATCTGAAATAACGCCCTCGGAGCCGGCAGCAATGATGTCATCAAGCTTGACGATGGCTATGACTGGGATATTGTACTCTTTGCGCAGCTGGCCGATAGCGCTCGTCTTGCCATCGCCATCCGGCAACGTTTCCTGGCGGTCGAGCGCAACAATGATGCCAACAACGGTGCCGCCCTGGGCGCGGATCATGTCAATTGCCTGGCGCTTAGCGGTACCAGCTGAGACCACATCATCGATGATCAACACACGCTTTCCTTTAAGCGGAGAACCGACAATGGTACCGCCCTCGCCATGGTCCTTGGCCTCCTTGCGGTCGTAGCTGTAGGCCGTGTTACGATACTTTGCAAAGTCTAGGCGGCCGAGCGCGTAGAGAACGGTGGCAGCCAGTGGGATGCCTTTGTAGGCCGGGCCGAAGATGACGTCGAACTCGGGCGCCTCGGCGGCAATGGTGTGTGCGTAGGCGTCCGAGATGGGGATATGTAATTCGAGGGTGAAGAAGTCGCCAGAGTTGAAGAAGTAAGGCGAAACACGCTTCGACTTCAACTCGAAAGAGCCAAACCGCAGAGCACCACCTCGGATAGCTGCATTGAGAAAGTCTTGCTTATACTGGGACAAAGCCATTGCTGATATTGGTATTGTATGATATGAGATAAGAGTAGAGTTGTAGCGTTGGCCTGTATTTGTGCTTTGGGGTTCCAGAGATTGGTCACTGTCGACCTTACGCCACCTCGGATGATATATATGCGTTCTCTCAAGCTACAGGGTTTGCAAACAATCTTTGATGGGCATATATCGTGAACAAAGCCTGTGCATCCTAGTCGTGCGTAAGTTACTAGTTGTTCTCATGACTCGGAATATTTAGGTATAATGTGTCTCCTAACAGCCATCGCGAATTGATTTCTATCCCATTGAGCTGCCATAGGACAAAGCAGTTATTACAAAAAACAGATCTATTTCCAATGGAAGAGATCTTTCATTTTACCAAAAACCTGACCACTGACTTTGCCAGGCATGGGCCAAACCTTGGCTCTTGAACTCGAGGTGGGGATGTCCAATTCTTTTTGGAGGGGTAGGTAGAGGAGGAAACAAAATAATATGAGAGCACAACTTGACTTACCAAGAACAACACTTTCCGAAAGCTTGCGGATGGGCGACGGGCGCACTTGTGTGATAAAATGGAAACCAGAAAGTAGTTCCAGTGAAACAGTTTCTAGGTAGTATCAAAATAAAATGCCAGAGTTTTATGTTCAGATATCAAGTTTAATGCAGCATGTAGCGGCTCAATAGGTACTACTAGGAGGCAGGGTAGAGACTCCTTCTCTAAGTGGCGTCTAGAAGAGGGCTAATCTTTATCGATAAGATAAGCCAGAGACAATTCACCTGATAACTCCACGCCCCACACTGATTTTTTTCTCGGACTTGTAACCTCCAAGGTATCTGCGCATTCAATCTATCAAGCAAGCCGCTGGCCCATCCTCGGCCCCAACAAGCACCTCGATCCGTGCCTCGATCAACGCCCAGAACCAGAACACCTTTGGCAACATTATCTGAAACCGAGTCAACGACAGCGTCGATACGGGCCTCCTCTACAGAATATTGCAGTGCGCCTGTCGCACCCTAGTCACACAAGATGAAGACCACTTGGAAGGACATAGCCCCGGTCCCTACCTCCACAGAGTTCCTTGATGTTGGTGTCCTGCAATCGATTTTGTATGACCAACGTGGCCGTCCGCTAACGGAGTTACGCGATAGATCGTGCTGTCGAGAACCCAGCGTCGACTACCGACCCAGATTCGGAGGTAAAGCCCACCTCGCATGCTGCAACTATGTTGGAAGAGGACCACTCGCTGACATGTCGCAGTGGCTTCAAGATCTCGAGAATAAGTAACTCTCTCCCCAACCCACGCGTCACCGCTCGCCCTTCTCGGGTCCAACCGTAGCTCACCAGTGCCGTAGGAGCGTTCTATACGAGAAAAGTAAAATTCACCGCGGAAACATTCTCGGAAAAGCTGTCCCTTATACTGGTTGGTCAACCTTCATGAGACACTCCCAAGAAACCTGGCCGCTAATATGCGCTCCATAGGATGGATTCCCGCGACTGAACGACCTGCATCCGTTCCATAAGGATTTGATGAACGTACGTTGCACGAGTGGTGGGAGTGCGGAGATCTAAGATGGATTGTCTGATTCATTTTCTAGACATTATACGATGCGGACCATTTCCGTATTGCTTTGGGCCAACTTGCGACGGCGAAGAGTCTTATAGAGAGTATTTCTCGAGATTACGGTACGTTGCTAGCGTCCAATTTAAGCAACCGCGAATGAAATTTCGATCGGCCCGGGACCCAATCTGGCCCATACGGAAGCAATGATGCTGTATCCCAGGGTGCTATCAGATGGGCAAACCGGGCTTCTGTGCTGTGTGTATCCCTTCGGATGTTGACCTAATGACTGACGACCTTACTACAGTCCGCCTGCTGAAATATGCGCAATCTCTGTATCAATGGTAAGTAACCTTGACAAAAATGGGTTAGGATTTGGCCTAATAGCATATAGTAAACAATTGAAAAGAGCCGCCCTGGGCCGCATGGCCACCTTGACCCGCCGTCTCAAAGATCCTCTACTTTATCTGGATCAAGTTCGGCAACATCTTGGGCGTCTTCCTTCTATCGACCCAACAGCCCGAACGTTGTTGATCTGCGGCTTCCCTAATACGGGAAAGAGCTCGTTCTTGAAATCAATCTCAAGAGCCGATGTGGTATGTTGGCAATGCTTGTGTATCTACATTGTTGGTGTGTACTAATTCAAGTTTAGGAGGTGATGCCCTGTGAGTGAACCCACGTCTAGTTCTAGTTGAATATGTTGCGTTTGTCTGGATCAACACAGCACTCTTCGGACTATATCATGTCGTTGGGCTTCGAGTTATTAAGATACTTGCCCAATTCCCCCTTAAGGACATCACTGACTCGAGCTACAGATGCTTTCACCACAAAAAGTCTTTTGTGAGTCCGAATTCTTCTTATGGAGGGAGAATAGCATATTTTTGTTCTTCGTCACTTTTATGACCACTACTAACTTCAATAGCGTTGGTCATTTTGACTACCAGTACCTGAGATTGTAAGCATCCTATGCTCCCTTTTTATTGATCAATGCTAATTCTGGTCAACTCAGTCAAGCGATAGATACCCCTGGTATGTTTTCTTGTGCCGCCTGATTATTCTCGTATTTTTACCTATTTGATTATTCCCAACCAATGGCAAACCTACGCCCACCCTAAGCGACTTTTTGTAACGAACAATGGCCGCTGACTTAAAGTGAAGGTGTCCTCGACCACCCACTTGAGGAAATGGTATGTGAACAGCTCCTAACATTTTGGTGAATACGGGCTAATGCCAATAGTAGAATACTATAGAGATGCGTAAGCAATAAGCCAACTGTGGACTCATAATGCGCTCCCTAACGTTACATGTCAGAATCTATCACGGCCATCGCACATCTGCGAGCTGCAATCCTCTACTTCATGGATTTATCTGAGCAGTGTGGTTATAGTGTGAAGTCGCAGATGCAGGTACGTCTTCCAACTCGGATCTCTCCAGGTTTGCCATCTCTAACCTAAGTTAGCTATTCCGGAGTCTTAAGCCGTTGTTCGCGAATAAGTTGATTTTTATTGTGATCAACAAGATTGATATTCTGAAACGTGATCAATTGGACTTGGCCACCGCGACCGAGCTCGACGAGCTCATTTCCTCCGCAGGGGTTGAAGTCCTTGAACTCTCATGTATGAACTTCCCAATGTTGACTCCCCTCAGTATGCAGCTATTGTCAACAAGGCTGCCTGCTGGACAACTGTTTTGACCACTACAATCTGCTGTCATTTGGTTCAAAGCACGGGTGCTAATCACTTTTTCCCAGGTAACACAACTGAGGGCGTACAAGAAGCCAAAAACCTTGTCTCTGATAGGCTCCTAGCTCACAGGGTCAGCGAAAAAGTCAATGCTGGTACTAACAGCAGTGGTGTTATTGGTAGTAGGCTGGCGGATGTGATGGCCAGAATTCACGTAGCTCAACCGACGGAAGTGCGGGAGAGCTTTATTCCAGAGGCAGTCTTAAACAAGAAGAAATACGACAAGAACGACCCCAACCGTCCTACGCTTGCTCGAGACGTGGAAGAAGCGAATGGTGGAGCTGGTGTGTTCAATGTTGATTTGAAGGCTGATTATCTGTTGGAGAACCCCGAGTGGAAACATGATAAAATTCCGGAGATTTTTGATGGCAAGAATATTTACGACTACGTCGACCCGGACATCGAGGCCAAACTGCAGGCTTTGGAAGAGGAAGAGGAGAAGCTCGAAGCCGAGGGATACTACGACTCAGATGAGGAAATCGAGGATGTTGAGACGGCTGAGGTCCGGAGGAAGGCTGACCAGATTCGAACGAAGCAAGCACTTATTCGCAACGAGGGGAGAATGCGTAGAATCAAGAACCGGGCCGCCCTGCCGCGCAACGCACTCAAAAGGCCCCTTTCACAACTCGAGGATTCTCTTGACCAGCTGGGTGTGGACACGGAAGATTTACATCTCCGTGGCCGTTCACAGGCAATAAGCCGTGGCCGTTCAGTGACCCGCAGTCGACAAGGCACCGAGGATCCCAACGCTATGGATATTGACCAGACTCCAAGGGAAAGATTACGGTCAAAGAGCCGGGCGAGAAGCCAACCGGCCACTAACCGTCGTGAGGACGGTGTTGTCGACGTATTGACACGCACAAGTGCCGATAAGCAGGCGAAGCTTGCCCAAAGAAAAATGAATCGCAATGCCCGCCAAGGAGAGGCCGATCGACATACAACTGCGTCGCTGGCCAAGCATTTGGTATGCCCCATTGCTCCTAATGCTTCCCCTCAAATTCCGACATCATTTCTTATCTGGCTTTTTTCCTTTGCTAATTTTTTTTGCGCCACAGTTCTCTGGCAAACGATCCATCGGCAAGGCCTCCCACCGTTAAATACAGCGGAAAGTTGGTTTCACTGGCAATGTCTGTTTCGCCACGATAAATTTAGCAGCAGCAATAGGAATCCTGTGGCTATTGAGGTGTAGATGCCTGAAGGGCTACGATATTCCTTACGAAGATTGATGAGAGACGACTAGATAGGTCTAATTTGTCGCTGCGCATCTGCATCGTCTAGTGCAGAGAGGGCTTTTGTGCCATCATAAGCCCCCGGCTTGCAAGGCACAAGGAGGCGGGCATGTGTACATACGTATAGCATCTTGCGTTTGATCTAATCTTTGTCTTACGCCACTCTCCCTCACTGATGACGGAGGAAAGTGGTGAAGGGATAAAAACGGAGAACGGGGGAATCAAGTCAAATCGGGCGTTCTGGTCTGGAAACAGGGTTACTCTTGTCTTATGTGTTTTCTAGAGATATTTCGATACATTTTGTATCGAAGTTCTTCGTGATCTAGATTCTGGAATGTCGCGTCGACACGAGGTTGAAACCCCTCTTCAATTCGCATTCAGAATCTCATATGCGTAGATGAATAGCGGTTAGTCAATTGATGTCTTGCAATATACTATGATATATGATCATCTACAACGCCTTATTACATACGCCCTTACGTAATAAGAGAAGCAAGCAATATGAGATACAGGTAAACTTATCCCCCTCCTTCCTTATCCCTTGGGTTAGGTAGTTAGTAAAAATGCACGCGTGAAAGCGATGAGGGAGGCGGAACCGGGGTCGGGTCGACCAAAACGTTCTATTTATCTCGTGCCCTATGATGACACGACTGACTGAATGACTAATGCAAATGAGACCCGATCCAGTCTATATGAGAACACCAAGCCTTAGGCAGGCAAGCAAGCAAGCTAGCTTGAGCCCTTTGTATGTCCGCCGCGGCGGCGAAGACGCCCCCCCCTCCGAGCATGCGATTGTGAGACGGAAATGTAAATACAAACAAATGCTTTATGAGAAGAGGGATGGGATGGGAAGAAGTTTAGGAAAGAGAGGGAGGGGCGGTAGCGGGAGCGGAGGGGGGGGAGAGGAAAAAGGGGGGAGATGGAAAGGGGGAGGAGGAAGGGGAGAGAGGGGGATAGGAGCAAATGTGACTAGTAAACAGCCTCATCTTCGGGCATCTCTGTATGAGAGATAGAGAGAGAGAGATAAAGAGAGAGTGGGCAATGTGTGTGAGTGAACCAACCCGGTCTCAAGGCTTAATCGGGTTGGTTGCGTGACTGATTGATTGATTGATTGATTGACCCGTCCGTCATTGGCGATTCTTCCGAGTCCACTGATCTAATCAATCAATCAACCCAAATCAGCAGCCCCTTTCGAGTTTTTGAAATACACACACGCACACACGCACACGCACATACACACGATATACATGTGTGTGTACTTTGTCTTCCCCGCCTCCTCTTTTCCGGTTTCCCGTGTACTATCTTCTTCCCCTTCCATTTCGTTTGTTGTCGTCCGCGGGACGCATAGCAGAGCAAGAGAGTCATCGGACAGATTAAGACAGGACACAAACGGACGGATCAGAGAGAATCCCAGTCACTCAGTCAGCGAGCGAGCGAGTCTCCTTCTCCGAGCCGCCTGTTCATTCCGTATGCGCCCATCTGTCTGTCTGTCTGTCTGTCTGTCTGTCTGGCTATACTACGCTACGCTGTCTTCATGGACGGTGGCAGCCGATGAGAGGATCTTACCGCCTAATGCCCTCGTTCCGCAGACGCTGCTGTTGCTGTTGCTGCTGCTGCTGTTGCTGCTGCTGCTGCATCCATTGACGCATGGCATATATATGGGCGTGACGAGACGGCATGAGGAGGCATAGGTCGTGCAAACGGATTCCTCGTTAGTTTCCTCGCCGACATTTCAATCACGTCAAACCTGCTGCTCAATTCTGGCTGGCTGGCTGGCTGGCTACTTATATAGCTGAGCCGCGGAGGTCGAAAGCCTATAAGGGAACGAGACAATAAGAGATTGGTTAGCGTCCTTCTCTGCAGGGATTGGTTAAGACTGGTAGGGTTTTATTCTGTGATTCTTCCTACCATGTCGTGCCAGCCGCCGCCGCCGAAATTCGTCTTGCTTGGTCCGACGTGCGTGAAGCCGTGCCGCTTGTAGTAGTTCACCAAGTACTGTGATTTTACGCTTGATGTCAATACCGGATCTGGATCATCAAGTCTCGGCAAATCAGGGCCTGGAGAGGGGAATGGATGGGAAGGGATGGGATGGGATAGGAATCAATCAATCAATCTTTGACTTTACCTCCTGACAGATGAGAGCGACGCGGTCGGCGATCTCCGAGCTCTTGATCTGCTGTAGATAGGCTTTGACGATGAGCTTGCCCATGCCGACGCCCTGCAACTTGGGGTGGACGGCGAGGGAGTGGATACAGACAGTCCGACCTGCATCCTGGTGGCCGACGTCAGGCCTGTCGCCGTCATCACGCCTGTTAGTCTTGGCCGTCTTATAGGCGGCCGGGTAGTCCATGGCCTCGTCCGTCACGACGTCGTCGTGGGACCGCGTGGCGACGATGTGGGATAACAGGACACTCACGGCGCCGTCATCGCGGCCCGTCCTATAAGGGAATACCGCGTCAGAGATTTATCCCCTTTTGGCGGGAAGTCTAAAGAAGCCCGAGACAGCAAGTGAGTGAGTGGGTGGATGAATACGTACTCCACGGGATGTGCCGTGTGCAGCGTGTCGATCTCCCAGCCCTTAGTCTTGGAGGGCACGACGGTGCAGAAGACGCCCATGCAGAGCTCGGGACATTCCGTCAGTCGGTATATCAACTGGGTTGAGAGATCAGATCAGCTGGTTCCGTCGAGTAGAGTGGAGAAGGTCGATAGGACGGATATAGAAAGAATAGAGAGAGAGAGTGGGTGTGTTTGATCTGTCTATGCGCCCATGCAGACAACGAATGTCGAAGAGCAGAGTACGGGCACTCAGCCTTGGCATCCTATGTTAGGTAGACGGGAATCTTGTATGTATGTATACCTAGTATTTTTATATATCATAGGGGCGGGCCGGGTAGAGAAATGCATCGACATCACATGCATAAGCGGTTGGAGGAGGTGCTATTACATCTTGGAAACCACCCGCCAAGACACGACACATGCAACACCTGCCTCTCTCTACGCCACAACATCGTTGGGACGTGATAGAAAAAGATTCCGAGTGGTGCGAAGACGGGGGAATATGAAAAGAGAGAAGGGGAATAAAAAAAAAATAAACAAAAGAGGGGAGAGGGGCGCGCATCGACTGAAAGAATAAAACGAACGTCAAGCATACCTTCTCTCGCGTGGCGCGGTGCGCGGGGTTAGCAAAGGCGGCCCTCTCGAGGGCCACGCAGCTCTCGAGGTCGGAGATGGTGAGCGGGCGGATCAGGGGCGAGAAGGGGAAGGGGAACAGGTCTTGGATGCTGTGCTTCTGCATGCTCTGTCGGCGGCGGCGCTCGCCGCTGAGCGTCTTCCGCACGTCGGCGACGTCGTCGGGCAGGTACTCGGTGTCGTCTATGGCGTCGTCGGTGGTCGCGAGAGGTGTGCTGTCGTTATTGTCGTTGTCGTTGTCGTTGCCGTTGCCCTCATCTACCACCTCCCCTCCCCTCTTCCTGTGCTCGGAAGGCGGGGCAGACATGGTGTGTGTGGTGGGCGTACTGATGATGGAGAAGGCGAACAAAGTGGGTGTGGGTGTATGTGTAGGTGTGGGTGTAGGCGTGAGTGTTGGTTGGTTGATTGATTGGTGGGTGTGGTGGGTGAGTAAGTAAGTGAGTAAGTAAGTGAGTAAGTGAGTAAGTGAGCAAGTGAGCAAGTGAGCAAGTGAGCAGGTGAGCAGGTGAGCAGGTGAGCAGGTGAGTAGGTGAATGAGTGAGTGAGTGAGTGGCTCCAAGTTCGGTTGTCAATCTCAAATAGTCTATGTAGTGCCTTATCCTTCTTGTTCTCGTCCTTATCCCTCGCCTGGTTCCCCTCTAGTCCATCCAATGCTTTCGCATGCGCATGAGAGACTGCTGTAAGTTGCTAGTGTCTTCGGTCGGTCGGTATGTGCGGTTGCTGCGTGCGGTTGCTTGCTGCGTACGGCTGCTGCGTGTTGTGGTGTGGTTGATAATGTGTCTGATGTGGTTTGGTTGGTTCGGGGTGGGAGGATAATATTTGTTAGATGGTCTGTGATTTGGGGATTGGGGGCACCGATCTATAATTTAGCTAAGGTTACATAAAATAAAATACCAAAGTTACCTCATCGGGGCCCCGGGGTATCATAGTTACGCGCCCGGTTTGGGCATCTTTTTCTCCTTCAATATTGCTTGTCTCGGTGGCTTGGTGGCTGCTGGATGTCTTAGTTGGGCCTTTGCCGCCTCTGCTGTCTTTACTACAACGTGTGTATTTACTGTTCTCGCTTTTGGTTGGGCTCCTATTGAGAGTACCTGATGGAGAGAGAGGAGATGATTGGTATTTTAGATAAGGGTACATGTCATACTCTAGGTAGATTCTAAGCTTCTACGGGGTTCCAAGTAGAGTTGGGTTGGGTAGGCTTGTTCTTCTTCTAGATTGGTCCTCCACAAACTTTGGTTGCAGCTTAGTACGCCCATCACTGCGTTAGGCACGCACCACATACATACTTCAAGGACGGTACCTGGTGATCAAGTAAGAGGTAGGCTTTGCTTCTCCACAGCTCGCATGCCCAAGCCAGTGACCTGCGCTACTATCTAGGTTGCCTTAGCTAACTCGGTCTGTCAACACATGAGATCGGCATCATTGCTGCACCGAATCGTGCCTAACCAGTAGCTTCCCGTCGCCGGTTCGAGTCTGCCCGCCCGAGGCACCTCATCGATACATCACTTCTGGCTCTTGCGCCATATTAGAGTTGAGCCCGGCCCGTCCCTAGGAGCATTGGCACCCTGTGCATCGCACATAGCTTCCACCGGGAACCAGAGGGTATCATTGCCTGCCTGCCTCCACCATTTTAAATCGTACAACCCCCTCTTCTATCACCACCGCTGTCAGCCTTTCCCATCTCTGGTTTCCGCCTCATTTCGCCCGCTTTCGGCCGAGTCGCCGTGCCGAACCGACCGAATCCGTAGTGTAATCTTGATATCTGTATTTCCATTCCCCGTCGCTTTGTATCCCCAAAAGGATTCGTCGCCATCTTCAGCGTATCATGCCGCCGCCGTCGTCGAGTGCGCTTTCTTCCGTCTGATCTCCGGCCGAAATATACCGTGGATACATTCTCTCAACGATGCTGCGCAGAGTAACAGGGCTAACAAAAACCAAACAAACGCCCATAACAAAAATAAAGACAGAACGCAATGGTATTTTTCATCCGACTCGTTTAACTTTTCTCGTGCTTTTTGTGGTATCGTGTGGTATCTTGCTCCATCTGCAACGCCCTATGCTGCCAGAGGCAGGTCGTGGTATCATATCCAGTGCATTCGTGTGTATAGCATGAACCGAGAATCGTGTGTTCGCCGTCACTCGACCCGCCAGAGGGGAATCACAAGAGAAAAAAGAGAGTTTTTTAAGAAAAGGAAATCGATAAAAGCCGTAAAACCAAAGAATATGCGAGGCTAATGACCCCGCGGAAAAACAAGAACCGGCGCCCACCGATGCACGCCAGGGGTATATCCAGCCGCGGTATTTGCATGTATAGCATCTAGAAAGACGATAATCTAACGGAAAGGTCCAATCGGACCGGGGTATCCTGAATTGGTCGAGTGGGAAGTTGATGGCCGCCCACTGTCACCAGACGCACGCGTGTTGTGGCGGGGCGTCACATCGCCGCCGTGGGGGATGTTGTTGGGCGATAGCTTGTGGTCGAACCCACTGTTGCCGAAATGTCGGTTCGACCATGGGCTGTGATCGTCATCTGGAAGATTGACGCCGCTATCATTCCAAGGATTTCGATCAGCGTTGAAGCTGCGCGTCGATTCTATCGAGATCAATGACGACTTAGAAACATTGTTTGATCCTTTGAAGAACATATTCATCGAGTGCGAGCTATTCTTTCTGCGGTCAAGCGACGAGAGCAGTTGCGACGGCTTCCGGAGCTTGTCGAACAGCGTCGTGGTCCGTTGCTGTGTCATATCGTCACCAAAGGCCGGCTTAGTTGGCGAGTCGGTCCCAACGGAGGCAGGTGCGTGCTGTAAGAGTTTCGAATCGAAGTACTGCAGTGTATCCTCGAATGAGTCCGACTTTGGACGGGGAAGAGCCCCCTTGACGACCTTGACGTCCACGTCGGCTGCAGTGAATTGCTGCATTAAATAATCTATGGCATCACGTAGACCGCCCGCATTATTTCGCGTCAGCTTCCAGAGCAAGGTCGTGGTACGATCCCCAGCTTCAGTCTTCTCTTCAGTGTTCTCGTGTACTTCCACTGCAACTTCATGCTGGGTCTTTAGTTTTCCAACGAGCCCATTGACAAATTCTGGAGACTCGAGGAATTTGACCAAGGACGGAGTTCGGGTCAAAACCAGCTCATGGGTTTCGGGAACCATGCCCTTTCAAAGAATTAGCATATATACCGTCTCACTGGAACACGACACTAAAGCTACGGGGTAGACATACCAAAAATGCATCAGCGCACATAGGGACCTGCCATTCTGGACCGGTTACTGTAACCTCGTCGCTTGCTTGTTCGGTGCTTGGGAAGACAATCTTGCAGTTCCACTTCTTTTCTAGTTCCTCAATCTCTTGGAGGCGAGCAATCAGTTGTCTATGATACAAGCGGTCGACATGTACGATCTGCGATGTGAATTCGGAATGCTGATTATCCTGGATGTTAGGACCGGGCTCGCTGTTCTTCGTTGGTTCTATCATGGGAGTTACTCACGGCTCTATCCACCATGTCTAGAATCTCTGTCTTCACTAGCTCCAAGTTTTGAGCGTTGCGAGCCGGAGTGCGACAGATCACATTGTCAACTTTGACATCATCGTCTTCACGACCCATACCACCTATTAAACCGGTCAGCAACGTATATGAATCAAGATAATGCAGATCCATATTCTACCTCGATCCATAGCATTTGAAAATTTGACGAAGACGGAGTGCTTCTTCATGATGCGTTGGATGTGTTGACCACCAATGCCGATGATGCGCTTGTGATACTGATCAGGCACGTGGAAAGAGATAGAGGCTGGCATCTCCTGCTCAACGAGAGTCATGCCTTGTTTCATCGAGTCATAGGTTGGTGCAATAACGTCAATGTCGAAGTTGTACTCTCGAAAGCTATCGAAGATGATTTGCACATTGCCTAAAACCGGTAAGCTATTGTACTCTATTGTATGTAGTGTGGAGAACTTACTCTGCGTCATGATCTTGTTTATCTTGCCGTTCTTCTTACCAGAGACAAACTCTTTATGCTCATTGGCGAGCTCGATTTTCACACGAATTTGTTGGGCTCCCATGGTAACAAGCTCAGTCTGAGAGAGCACTGTCAAGGCTGACTTGACGGCATCATCGGATCCCGTGATGGTGAAGGTCATTTTATCGAAAGAGATATCGGCATCCGAGTTCGAACAGATACGTCCGAGCATAGAGCGGACATCGTAGGGGTTGGGGACAGCGCCCACCTGCTGGAACCACCAAGACGCATAGTAAAACTGTCCAGCCTTGGGAGCAGTTAGCATTGTACAAGCCAGCAGTAATAATAGCACATACCAAAGCCATAATTTCCTTCATAGTGCGCTCAATTTGAAGGCCCTCGACACCCTGAACTCGAATCATGTTGCGTTGGGACGCAAGTGGCGGGAACATGATATATGCCCCATTAACCTCCATGATTTTTCGAACCTTGTCCATCCTACCAAGCAGGATACTATCGATTTTGGCAGGGGAAATGATGGCGTCCTTCATGAAGAGCTTTGTTCGGCTCACTAGATCGTGAATCTTGCGTTTCGCCAATTCAATGCCTTGAGGATTCTCGCCAGTGATGAATATCTCGTCCGGATTGCGGCGGTTAGCGTTGGGAGGGCAGTACCGAGACAATTGAGCGAAAGGGGGGAAGTAGATGGCCGTGTTGGTTGCAGATTCAATCAGCTTGATATTTTTACGAGATCGACCACAGACGATAGGATGCAGAGTGCTCTCGAAGTGAAACCGGTCTACCTCTCGTCCCAACTGCATTTCACGTCAGCTAAAGCTCTCTCTCATTGGGGTCATGTTCTCAGTTCGCACCAATTTGTCAATGAAGATGAGAACCTGGGTCTTGGCATGTTCAGTAGACTCGTCATCACCGTAGATAGCGACCCTCCATCGTTGATCACGAATCACCTCAACGTCGCCGTTTAGCCCATCGACAGTGGGATTAAGCTTCGGGCCTAAGATGAAGATATCGACCCCACAGAATGCTGCAAAGGTGTCGAGGGCATCCGTGACGTGCTTCTGTAGCGCACCAGCCGCGGAGTCTACGATCAGGCCGTAATCCACATCGACGGTCGTGCACTTCTACAACATCTAGTTTAGCGAATTGGAGTCGTGTCACGGGATGGCCAGCATGTGTGCGTACCAATGCCAAGGGAGTATCACTCAAGATCGTCTCACGGCTCTTATGAACTAATTCTGGAGCACCCGACAGCGACACAGTAACGACCTGTCCTTTGACGAGCTTCGGCGTGGTCAAGATGACGTGGGCCTCGATGGGCAGAGGGCCTCTACTAAGCTCCTGGCATAGGTTTTGCAGATTGGCGAGGTTCTGGGCATGGATGGGAAGATCATATATAGGAACATCGTCGGGGGCGTCTCCAGGGTGCGTCCAGCGAAGGACGGATTCGCCAGTGGCATGGAGGACCTCCTCAGTGTTGGGACCGGCGAGGTCGGAGGCGAACGGAATATTGAAGGCGAAGTGAATGGTGGTGTCGGCGGCGGGCGAAGGACTTAAAGGCGGAGCTCCCGGGGCGCCGGTCTTCTGGTGAGGGTTCATGTGAGTCATGTTCATGTTGGGCCTCGAAGACATGCCAAAGCTGGGGCTCTGGATGCGATCGCTCCAGTGACGCATGCCCATGTTGGCAGCAAGCTTTTGCATGATGAAGGGGTTGGATGGGAGAGGTGGGTATCACTGAAATAGAAAAGAGAAGAAGACGAAGAGAGGGAAAAAAAAACAAAAAGCGAATACTAGGAAAGGAAGGGAAAAGAAGAAACAACACCGTAGGATGTCGTCTCCTCTCAACGCTACTGCAAAAATAATGGCAACCTCTACAACTACTGTTGTGATGGGGAGGTTTGGAGAGAAATGCTGGTGGTGAGGTGACGAGACGGAGACGAGACGGATGATGAGATAGATAGATGGGTGAGGATGGGTAGTTCCAATGGGTTGAGGATGGAGAGCGAGCGAGAGAGGGCAAGACTGGAGGATCCGCTGTAGCTAACCATAGCTGGTACAGTGGGCGGAGTACTTGGGTACCTAGTGTGCAGGTTACCGATGTTAAGTCGAGCGCCTACATGTACCATATATGTACGTCCGGGCAGTCAGCATAGCACCACTACTACACTACGAAGCACCTACAACCAACGATAGCACCGCCGGGACCCCATTGCGAAGTGTCAGCTATATGTACCTGTAGCGAATGGGGAAGCCGAACCCAACTCTAACCAGAGTCGGTACGTATCACGGTGCAGGCGCTAGTGCCAAGTTTGAAGTACGTTACAGCGTCAGTACTTACAAAGTATATGCAGGTTCTATGGGTACATGTAAGTAGGGACTCGAATACATTATGTACATATGCGTGTATATAAGGCAGGTAGATACATACAATGTAGCATCATGCTGTATGTGTGTTCGACTGCATTAATATTAGTAGGTGGTAGGTACCTAACAGGTAGCCGAAAGCTTCCTCAATGCCCCTCTCGCGAGCTAAAGCGCATCCGGCATTTCAACAAGGCACATCCAAGCCTAGAGCAAGATACATCATGGCTCAACTGATAAGGTTGTCCGAGACAAGCACAAGCGAGGGTGCTATGCTTAGGGCTTCAAACATTGAGGACACAGTTACCAAACTCATCATCATCTCAGGAGACCAGCAGACATAAAGCGCGTCGAAGGAATGCCAGTCGGTAGCACCGTCATATGCATCCTGGTACCCCCACGACCTCAACAGTCTTAGACCGAAGTACCTACCGACCAACCTGCGTTGACAAGCACATAAGGTAAGCTTCTTTCGAGTCCTACAGATTGTGTTGTACTATTGGTGCGTAGGGTCTAGTAGAAAGACTAACCTATATAGGTTAGCCAGGTATTTGTGGGCTTCTAAGGCCTTGGACAGGGCCAACTCCGATTTTTGGTGTAAAGAATGAAGTACCTACAAAGTACGAAGTATCTCGATACTTGATACCTTGTGTACATAAAGGGTTAGCGTGCCAAGCATACGAGCAACAACTTGAAGGTTACCTAGTCCGAAGTAGTGTAGGTACTACACAACAGCAACCACAGTGATGTAGTTAGTGACTGACTGACTACAATACATACCTTGACTCAATAGAGTGTTCTCAGGACTGTTCAGCCAGCCAACATTGCACAAGCAAACGCAGCCACAGCCACAATGCTCATCTCCACGCATAAAACGGTACCTTAGGTACCTGCCTAGAGGTACGACCTACCTGGCCATGTGCCGGGAGTGAAAGGCATGCCTCCTGCATAAGTATGTATCCAGTGTATCCACACCAGAAAAGCCAGGCCGACTGCCGAGCATAAACAATACACACTACCACTTCGTATCGAACGGAGGGAGAGTCTACCCGGCACCGCCCAATTATTTTAATATCCGCAGGATACCTGCCTACATTATATTATGTACGCTATACAACATCCGTGCCGTGCTAGTATTCCGGGAACGTGGTCTCGACCCTTCGGATTCCCCTCTTTTCCTCTCGGATGGGTTTAAATCCTATGGGACAGGGTTGATTTGCCGACCTACATACACACTACGACCTATACAGTATATATACTACACTACCTCTTCCAAGGACTCAGGACAAGAATGAACAAACAAGCAAATAGTCCAGATACATACTTCCTTATTTACACAGCATGATTACAAGGAAGGATATAGGGTGATGTATTATGTATATACCTGGCAAAGATGTATCAATAACATGCTTAACGTCGGTGAGAACTTGGAATGCCAAGTATGTAAAGTAGTTACCCTTGTCCCTCATGCCATGCGAAGAAGCACCACAGCACCCACGCATGCGCTAGACAAGTTACGGACAGTTAAGGACCTACTGTATATAACCTTATAAACCCATGGCATCATAGGTTTATATAGGTTGGTATCATTTCTATACCTCTCTCAAGTCCCTATTTCCCTATAATCTCTATAATTCTGCTTATCCGAATTGGCTATAATCCCCTCTACACTAACCAGGTAGGTAGTGTGTTATGCTTGTCCAACGTCTGAGGGCGCTTTAAACATCCTAGACCGCCCGGACTTGTCTTCGTTGTCTGCCCAGTCATCTTTAAGCCAACCTAGGTCTACATACGTAAGCTATCCTGGAGATTGGATGGGTAGCTGGGTTTAATTAAGTATGACGAAGCTTGATTTTATTATGCTATGCTAATAAACTGGTCCCGTTGCATGTTGCTTCGTACAGATGCGGATCATCTTGTGATTGCTGACCGCAATCATAGCCAGTTTCGGGCCAACCGGAGAAATACGTGGCTGTGCTTGCGCAGTAGCCCCTTAACATAAGGTGGTAGGTATAATCTTGCACATTGCACAGCCGAAAGTAGGTACCTATAGACGTGGGGGCTGCATTGTATAATTCGATGGCTCTGTAGGTATCAAGAAGTGGTAAAATAGTTACTCGTTTTATCATTACACCTCAAGTGCTCGATCATCTGTGATTAAGCCACGGCTGTTCAGCAACGAAAGTAGACCGCCTATACGATGACTTCCAGCTTGGCAGCTTTGTTATTCGCAACTACGGAGTGTTGAGGCCAGAACCTCGCTGCTGTTGTACCCACCAGGTTGCAAAGACCGGAGATACAATTATGTACCAGACACCGGTGTATCCATATGAACTCAGAAACCCTCCCGCGCTTGACCCCATGAGATGATGCCCGCAATATGAAGCCATTTAACGCCACGCCAAACCTTGTACCGAATGCTGTTGCTATTGATACACTTGTCTCGGGGCGCTATTTCCAGGGTAAATAACTTCCTGGTGCACGGCACGAGGCCTTTCAATATATGTGATTTCACCTTCTCGTGGCGGCTGCTCGTAGTATCGCTCCACAGGTCGAACGCTGTATGCAGGTTGAATTTCCATATCGGCCTGCCTCACACTATAGTCGCGACTTACGTGTGGAACGATTTCCCTCCCATCAGGATGGACACTAGCGGTATACTGTCGAGGGGGGATATCGGGTCGCGTGCTAGCAAGACGATCATAGGGTAGGGATTCTACTGGTCTCACACTAGCCGCCCGCGGAAGATATTCTCGAGGCACATGCTCAGCAGGCCCGCGAATCTGGACAAACTCTTGGCTGGGGGGACCCATAGATTGTGTTGGATAATCCCGCTCCCGGTAACTTCTGAAGCCTGCGCCATAGTCCGGTTGACTAATGACACGCCGAGAAGCATAGCCCGGCGAGGCTCGTCGGTACACTATGCCATCTTCCCCTACAATCTCTGGCGCTGGAACCCGAGAAGTGGCCCTAATCGGAGCCCTTTCGTATATAACTTCAGGATCTCCTAGTCTTGTAGGCGGCACGACTGATTGCCGAGATACGGTAGCAGCACGAATGGGCTCGAGATATTCGCGTCCAAATTCGTCAATCACGATTCGACGCGGGGGTACGGATGGAGGGGGCATCGCAGACGAGCGTCTTTCTACAATGATTGGTGACCGAGATCTCGCGCGGTCGGCGTAGGGTCGTACACTCATCCCCCTCTCGCGTTGATACGCAGGAGCCTCTCGTAGATTGGGATTTGCGACGGTGTAAGATGCCGTACGCATAGGACGAGTATTCCCTGCACCGTAAGGATCGGCATACCCAGAAGGACTTGGAGCGCGGCGGACATAGCGTATAATACTTCCATCTGCCCTACGTTCTTCGTACAATGGCGACTCTAATCTGTGAGGGACCGGTCCCACTGAAGGACGTACCTGTCGCGAGTATACATCACCCACTTCCTCATAGCCTTGAGCTACTCTTTCAACGTGTACGGGTAATGGGGGATAACGCTCTTGCTGCAGTTGAGAACTAGGGCGTTCAGGTATTGGTTCATCGTATATTATCTCTGGCTCTTGTCTCGCAAATCGTCGAGGTCGTTTCTCAGGGCGGATGAACGGTGGCGCTGTTACAGGCGAGGGCGATCTTGGTTCCGGCTTAATATTAGGAGATCCCTGAACATCCTGGGCCCTTGCATCGGCCTTCCTCTTATTTTTCTTCTTATTCTTTTTCTTGCCTCCTTTGTCACCTTGTGGGGAGCTTTCGGGACTAATCACAACTGCGTGCTCTTGTCTCAAAGCCGTCACCTGAGCGGGCGCTCTCTGCAAAGTACTAGTATCCGATTCACGTATATGCGGCCGCCGAGCTACCGCTAACGGCGAAACATGAGCAGGTTGAGGAGCAAAAGGCGAAAGATTGTGGCCTCGAATGACGGGTTCTTCATGCTGTCTAAAGCTTGGGTTAGACACAAGCTGCGGTGGATTCTGCAAGCCATGTTGGTCAGCAGATTGCTCCGAATCTGTGTTACCACAATTATCGGACCGGCTGGCGTCCCGGCTGTCAGAGCTGATGACTTGTGTTTCTAAATGTGCTCTTTGGTGACCTCGAATCAAGTTCTGAGTATCCACCTTGGAAGCGCCAACCATGCTTTGGGTCTGCACTGCCACAGTTGGGCCCGCGGGCGGATGCGCATTCTGAGTTCCCATCATCTGACCGAATGCAATATTACGAGTGATGTCTGTTGGCGGTGGACGGCTGGCGGGAGCAGGGAAAGGGTGGGAGGTCAGTGGTTCGGATGAGGGCGCGTAGCTGTCTGTTTGGAGTGCGGATGAGGGAGCATGCTGCACCTGGGCGTTCTCCAACGCATTGCGAGGTGGAACCGAGGGCCGCGACTCGGGCGTGTCATGCTGACTGGAATAGAAAGTATTCTCGTCGAACGAGTCACTGGCATCAGAAGCATTAGCAGTAGGGCTAGGCAAAACAGATGTTGCTGGCGGCGCTGTGGCCTGTACGAGGGTCAGAGCCTTGGCTAGAATATCTGAGATGTCAAGCTCAGGCAGCTGTTCAGAGGATTGGAGATTGCCCCTGATGGAGGTCTTTCGCTCTTCAACTTGATCTTTCAGTACTTTCTCGAGACGTTGTCTCTGTATCTGGATCTCGGCCTTCACTAGACCATCAGACTTCTGCAGCAGGACAGGGTTGATTTCTGGCTTTCCAGGCCCAAGCGGTCGAGAGACACCCGGGATGAAAGGCGCAGAACCGCTGGGGGGAACAGTTACAGCTGGTTGCTGAGAGTTAGCCTTGAATGACAGCATGTTTCCCATTGAACGACCATTAGCAGAATCGTTGTCGATGGGAAAGCCGGTTGATGATGGTGCTACGCGTCCAGGCGCGTTGGACGGGGGTGGTTGAGTGGCAGATGCATTCTTGACCACAGATGATGAAGCCGGCACTCTTATACGCGGGTGCTTCCCCGACACTACTGTATCGCGGAACTGGATGATCCTCTCATACTCGCGAACCTCGACGCGCTCAGAGCCCGTCAGTACAGCAGAAGCAGCAGAAGCAGCAGCAGTAGTAGTAGAAGGAGTAGTAATAGTAGGCGTAGCAGCAGTAGCAGCAGTAGCAGGGATAGCACGGGTTGGCTCGTAGCCAGGTGCTGCTGCGATTTGCGACATTTCAACAGGATCAGGTTCGCACTATACCGTCCATCGATAGTTTCAATGCTCGACAAGAAAATAGTTAAGTATTGTTTGGATCGCCTCAAGTGCTAGTAGACGAGTAGAAGGCGATGTACTGACGAGCCGTTTAGTAGTAAACAACCCTCCGATACTCCAGTCACGATTTCGTCAGGAGGAAGAAGGAGGGAAGAATGCGTGTTACCTAACGTCACACAATTGATTCGAGCTTATTTGGTTCGGGGCTTTTTTTTTTCTTCTGCAATTTCAAAATGGGTCCGAAGCCAAGTCGCAGGTGCACGGATCATATACTTACCTAATGTAGTCAAATGTCCTATGTACTTTCCTTATCCACGTGCAACTAGGTACCTAGGTACTGTCGGTCAGCTTTTAGCTCATGTATGGTAGGTACCTGCTTACGGGTTTCAATTACCTACTGCGTCTCCTCCACCATCACGAGGGAATTCCAAGGTAATTGTTACCTCCACTGTACAACTCAATTACGTACCCAAGCACATACTTGGGTACTTCTCGAGTACACATCCACATCACACCTCAGAGTGTACAGTAAGGTAGAGGTACCTAAGGCAGAGCGACTTATAACCCCTCCAAGAGCAGCTTTCCTTCAATTCAAGACTCGCATCTAGGTTAGGTGGACCTCGAAACCGTACCTGACAGAAGACATTCCCAGTCTTTCCTTCACGTACTTTGCGAAAGTTGAGGAATTGATATATCCACCACGCCCTTTGATGGATTCAGAAGTAGCAGAACGCGGCGGGACGCTCCCGTCGCGACCGGTGCTATTCTTGTGAGTCTCTCACGAATAAAGCTGGTTTCTAATGATCGGACATGTGCGCTGACACGCTTCATAGCGACATCGACAACTGTTTATACCCCAAAAGTGAGATGCCGCAGAACAGAGCGCTCGGCTGGGCACGAGCGTGCTACTAATGCGGTCGTCAGGTAGCAAGGTCCATGACATGATGGCGAAACTTATAGACGAATACTTTGCAAGGCACTTGGGATTGTCCGAGGAAGACGCAATACGGCTGCACTCGGAGTACTACAAGAACTACGGGTTAGCTATCGAAGGGCTAGTCCGTTACCACCAGATCGATCCTCTGGAGTATAACTCTCAAGTCGATGACGCGCTGCCCCTCGAGGGCGTCATCAAGCCGAACCCGCAGCTGCGGAAGATGCTCGAGGACATTGACAAGTCGAAGGTGAAGCTGTGGCTCCTGACGAACGCCTACGTCAACCACGCCCGGAGAGTCGTTAGGCTCCTAGGGATCGAAGATCTCTTCGAAGGACTGACATATTGCAACTACTCGGGGGTCCCGTTCCTATGCAAGCCGCAACCGGCCATGTACGCGAAAGCCATGCGAGAGGCCGGCGTAGAGCGGCCTGAGGACTGCTACTTTGTTGGTAAGTGCTTGAAGTTTGTCGACTCAACATCCAGAATACCGGAAACTTATTACCGGGTACAGACGACGCCTACGCAAACTGTGTTGCGGCGCAGAAACTAGGCTGGACAACGGCCCATTTAGTAGAAGAGGGGGTGCCGGTGCCCGAAATACAGGCATCAAAATTTCAGATCCGAGACTTGGAAGAATTACGGACCGCTTTTTCGCCCTTATTCAAAACATCAAACTAGACTAGACCGATCATTGAAGTGGGATTTACCAACCGGGCGAGCGAGTATATATGTTTCCATCAGCGGATCATTTTCAACAAGGGGCTAACTGCGGAGAGCGCACTGCCAGTTACGTTTGATAGAAATCCATGGCGTAGAGGTGCGGTAGATCTCTTCCTTCACATACTCAGGAGAACGGTAATAGATTGAAGACTCAATTTAGCATGTTAAGCATTAGCCAGTCTAGCGAGAATAGAGTTGTTGACAAGCATACACTATCAAAACAAACCAAAAATACACCTTTTACGCGCGAGTGGAGACGCCAACGCCTGCCGTGACCATCTAATCGCCGTGGGTATCATATAAATATTTCTTCATCTCCCCTCAGCTCTTCTTTGCTTTTCCCGCGTAGTCGCTAGCCATCCCTGCATCATATCATTCTACCACAGTTCAATGGGGCCTCCTATGTGTATCACGGTCGCCGGATACTGCGAATGACCGTATCGAGTTTGGCCAGCGTCACCTCACGCTCCTTTATAGCTTCCTGGCGCTGAGCCTCGGCGACCTTGAGCTCCTCCTCGAGTTCGCGGATGTTGCGCTCCTGGTCCTGCTCACTGTTGTCGAGGCCGGGCAGGATCGAGATCAACAACTCTATCTGCTGTTCCTTGGTGATGAGATCTTGGGCCAACTCAACCAGCGCGGCTCGGAATACCTCCTCGGGGTGTGGGTCCACTGTTCCCAGTCCTACGCGTTAGCAGACCGCGTGGTTATAACAATAGCAGGGAGATGTAGGGGGTATGTGCTGCGAGGCGAGCTGATTGTGCCAATCAAGGTCGAGAAACGGACGACGGGAAAAGGACTCTAGGGGCAAAGACGACCAACCTTCTCGCTGATCCGCATCTTGCTTAGGGATGACGACGATCTGATCGCGTGGCCCCAGTATCTCGAGGCTGTGGTGTTGATTGATGTAGTTAATCGAGGCGATGAACTGGGTCGCAAGCTGAAGACGTCGCAGTCAGCTTGCTCTTTACCCCCTTTGTCATCGAAGAGGCAGTCCCGAGAGCACGAACCTGATCCACAGCATCTTGCAACTGGGTGAGTCTATCACCCATCGTGTGATGATGTATTCTTAAGGCAAAAGTGTCGATCTTCTTAGCAGGCTAGATCCAATTGATTGCTATTCTGAGGTATGCAGGGAGGTTCCAGTTTTATCAGTCTGACAAATAAGGATTAGCGTAGCTGCCGCTGTACCTGGTAACCACAGACAAGTTACTTTGTACAGGGGTACCTTGCAATTAATGTTCTGTGGAGCACTTCCTAACCGACCCAGGTTTTCGTAGCACACGTTTCACTATCGGGAGCACACCCTAAACTCTTTTTGGAAGTCAACCTCTGTCAGCCACAGATTGTTCCAATCCTTACCCAATTTGTATAAAAGGTGGAGCACTTACCGGGCGCACCCTGTCTTCCAGCAAAATGACAGTCCAGACACTAACGTACCTTACGTACCTACGTATTTTAATGCTATAGCTTTTATAAAGTGCTATTCAACCTGCTAACTGGTCTTCAGGCTATAGAAACTGCTATTTAGCCTAATAACTTACGTAGAGGTTTTTTTTAGGTCTTTTCTAACCAGCTATTTAGTTTGCAAGCACTTAGAAACAATCGATTTTCTCATACAGACTGTTACTTTAAAGCATATTTAAAAATATCCAGGGTGCGCCCGGTAGGTGCTCTGCGTCCTATACTAATTAGGTAATAATTGGAGCAATCTGTGGCTAGAGTGGGGAGATTGCCAAAATAGGTTTAGGGTGTGCTCCCGATAGTGAAACGTGTGCTACGAAAACCTGGGTCGCTTCCTAACCGCGAATTTCGTATTATAAAAAAAAGAAAAAAAGAAAGAAAAAAAGACCAAAAAACCTACCTTATATCCAACAAACCTGCCCCCAACAGGCACAAGAGAAATGTGGAATGTGGCAGTACCCGGCTCGTTCCAGGGGCAAGCTCGGCTCGCTCTTCACCAGGCGCCACGGTAGCCATACTCATACCAATGGACCACATTCATCTCCGACGCGATTCTTCACATCAGGCATACTTCACTACCCCGAGGCGCCCAGCAAAGACCAGCATCATGATCTCGCCTCGTACATAGAGTACGCGGAGCGCACAGGCCTGGATGTGGAGTCCAAGGTGTTCCTCGGCACGCACTACGAGTACAGAGTAGCCTCGGCGCTTCGTCCGCTGGGCTTCGACCTCCGGCGCATCGGCGGGCATTCGGACAAGGGCATCGACCTCCTGGGAACATGGAGCGTGCCCTCCACGCCCGCGCACCTGCCGATACGCGTGATTCTGCAGTGCAAGGCATATTCTACTGCCAAAACAGCCAAGATCGGGCCGCAGTTTATCCGCGAGCTCGAGGGTGCCTATGTGGGTGCGCCTTCCGGATGGCGCGGTTCCGGGATTATCGGCCTCCTCGTCGCTCAGCGTCCGGCTACAAAGGGCGTCAGAGAGGCATTGGCGCATAGTCGCTGGCCCTTGGGTTATGTGTCTTGCTCTAGTGACGGTGGGCTCGAGCAAATGCTGTGGAATCGGAGGGCCGAGGAGGAGGGCCTTCAAGGCATGGGTGTGGCGGCGAGGCTCTCAGACGATGATCGCCATGGGAACACGCAGCACATCGTCCTTACTTGGAAGGGCCGACGTTATGCGGCTCCCGAGACGATTTCGACAATTGAACATGAACATGCAGTTTCTACAGGAAGCTAGAGCATACACCAAACGGTCGGGTTGATTAGCAGGGCCTACGTTGGGCACAGAGCCGTAAAGGCACCAGTATTCTAATGTGTCGCAAGTTGTATATGAAGAATCAAAGTGAATATAATCAAAGGCTTACGACATGGCGATTATACAGCTAGGAGGAGACAATTACTCAATTCTCAGGTTGAATAGCCCAAGATTGGCTACTGGCACCTGCTTGTAGCTTAAAACCAGCACGCAATAATCTCATATCGTCACTGTCCCATATGGAAAGGCGTGTTTGTAAGGCAACCGTCGTCAATGGAGATATCGAGCAAGATATCGTTAAATAGAAGCGCTGGCAATTCGCCTTGTGTCAAAAACCCCAGCTACGGCAATTACTACCACCATTAGAATATCCAAGCTATTATAAGCTATTTGAAATGCGCTTTTGCCATGACCAGTCCCCCGTTGATGTAAATATGTATCAAGCGATTATGCTTGGATACGTGGGCATCGAGTGATATTCTGTGTGTCTGTTCGACCGTGATATCCGTTGGTTGGTCGCATATTTGCCGAAGCGGACTCGAAAACTTTTCTTTGCGCAGGTCCCGGCAATGGAAATTCAATCATTCCACATGGCAGCCTTGGCCTTCTCTGCCTCCTCCTTCCGTTTCTGTTCCGCCCCACGCTCCTCTTCCCGTCTTTTACGCTCCTTCTCGCGCACAGCACGATCGTACGCCTTCTGCTCCTCGGTCTGTCTCGGCGCACGCACGCCCAGCGCACTGGCGATCATGCGCCTTGCTACCGCATCCGTCTTCTCGGGTCGTCTTGGGCCGCTGTCATCCTGGGCGTCCCCGTAACCGTACCCCCCGCTAGCACTACTGCTCGCCAGCCAGGGCGCGCTATTGCCAATACTCCCGTTGGGCCCATGGCGCCCATATGAGGGAGATAGGGGCGTCGGAGGGGGCGCTGCTACGCCGTCTTGGCTGACACTATTGGATCGTGCAGACGGCGTCGGGGGTTTGATCTCGGTTTCGGCCTCGGACGAATTGCTGTCGTCGTCCTCCCATGAGTCGATTAAAGCTTGCTTTTTTTCAGGCTTTGGTTTCGGTTTTGACGAAGACGAGTTCGATGACGTATCAAGCGATAGTTTTGCCATCGCCTCTGCCGTCTTGGGTGCTGTGGACGTCATCGTATTAAGTGATTTGATAGTAGTATAACGTGTCTTCTTGATATTTAGTTACTCGCGGCTGAAGGGCATAAGGCAAGGGCAGTGAGGTAGTTGGCAGGGGAGGCTGATTCCCCATGCATACACGGGATGATAGAGGGGTTACCAGCGGGGCAGTCTAAGATATGCCCAAGGTAATCATGGTATCGAAATGTTCTCGGACAAAGAAAGTCAGTAGCAACTGGCGTTTGCTTCCGGTCCCGCTATATGAACCTACCCAGGCAGGTTAGAAATATTCGATTGCTAGATGTACATCAGCTTAATACCTAATGTCCATACTTTAGGGGGGTAGGTGCGAGTGTTACAAGGTTGGGGAGGAAGGTGTGGATTAACCACTGTATTTAGCTGGCTTCTGCACAGTCCCTGTCAGGAACATAGGACATATGGGTCCTCTTTAGGTAGCAATAAGTATATATTTGTACTAGACTTTCCTAGTACATAGACATACTTAGAAAATACATTATTAATTATACTATATATAAAATACCTTTAATAATCTAGTAGCTAGCAATTGTTAAAATCGATTATATTATTTTTTTTTATTTTTAAAAAAAAAAAAAGATATTATTGTTAAATAAAATAAATAGCACTATTTTTTTGCTTAATTTTTTTTAGTAAACGTTATTATCTTTAAATTAAGCTATTATATCTTTTTTTATACCATTTTTTTACTATAACAAAAACTATATCTTTAGCTAAATAACTTTTATAATTTTATTAAATATAATATTTTTATAAAATATATGTTTTTAAAGTAAATATTTAATATATAAAATGTTTTTTTATTAATAACTAAAATTTTTAACTAAACTTAATTTTATTTTTTTTAAGTAAATAAATTTTTTTTGCTTATTTAAAATATTTTTATATTACTAGTATTAACAATATATTATCTTTTTTTTATAATATAACCTTTTTTTAGTCTTTTTTTCTTAAGTAATAAATATTTTCTTTTATTTACTAGTAATTACTATTTATTTACTTAGTTTTTCTTTATATTAACAATAAATAAACTAAGCTAAAAAGTATATTATAAAACTTATAAAAGCTTTTAAAATACCTTTTAGTAAAAAATAATTAGTATATTTTTTTTAATAAATTATTTAGTCTTTTATTTATTTATTTAATATTAAACCTAATAAGCCTAGGAGTACTTCTTACGGGCGACGTAGACGCCTTAGCTTTAGCTTGCTATTTTTACTGTTTTTGCTTTTTTTTTTTGCAAACTATATTCGAATAACTATATCAATATTACCGTTTATCCAGTATTATATTCATAGTATGTAAAAAGAGAGTATAAGGCTTTTTTTGCTTTATAAAATAAATTAAACTTAATATAAACCTAATAAGCCTAAAAGATTAAACGTTTTTAAAAGAATAACTTTTAGTTAATATTATTACATTAAACTTTTTTTAAAACTTATTATTAGTTTTACTAAATTTTAATTCTTTTAATAAATAGGCTAATATATTTATAAATCTTAATAAAGAATTATTAAATATTAATTTATTATAAGTTATTTAAACTAATTAATATATACTAATAAGGGGTCTTTTTATTAGCTATTTTTATTTATAGATTAAATAAGGTGGAAACTTTAGGTTTTTACTATAGAGCTAGGCTTTATAGGCTACTTCTATTTAATCTGTATTTTTTTTTACGGACTTAACTACTAGTATTAACTGTAACCCTTAGTGCATTATACTAAATAGTAGCTAGCGTTTTAAAGATTACTTCATTTTTTTTATTATATTAAGCCTTGTTTTTTTTAAGGCCGACTCTTTTTTTTGCCGGTAGATTGTACGTACGCGGAATGGTTTATAACCTTTAAAAACGCACAAAAAACTAGTATCTTAGTTAGGTTAGCTTATAGTATCTAACTACTCTTTTCGGCATATAAGTCCTAGCTAGAGTAGTTTATAACTTCTGCTGCAATTTATACATTTTTAGTTATTTTATAAGCTATTTTGATTAAATTAGCTTATAGTATTTAATTACAATTAATAACTTTAACTTAGCTAAAGCTACCTGCTAATCTATTAAACTATTATTAAAGATTAACTTGCTAAGCCTTAAGTTACTTATAAATTAACGTTAAAATATAAGCTAAGATTTACCTACTTATAGCTAAATAAAACCTTATACTTTATTTCTTTTACTTTAGCTGCAAATTATACTTAGATAACATCTTTTCTTTTATTTTAATATATTAGCAGCTATACTATTTAAAATACTACTATATCCGGTGCCTTTATAGTATATAATAGTTTATAGTTTTTTAGCTTTAGTATATACTATATACTTTTTTATATTTATATCCAATATATTTTTCTTATTTTTTGTATAAAGTTTGCTTTATATAGCTAATTCTAGGTAAAGCCTAATTTTCTTTTAAGTTTTACAGGCTATATATAATTGTTTAAAAGTACGCAATTTATTATAGAATAGCTAATAATAGGTGCTAATTAAATAACATATAAATAGAGTTTTTATTTTAAAAAACTTGTTAAGTTATATTATATCTTTGTACTTATAAATACTTTATATACAAAATATTTATACTTTATAAGTACTTTATACTTTGTATACCTTAATTAAATATTTATACTACTTAGTTATAATTAAGTCTTTATATGTTTTTTTGGTATTATTTAAATTAGCTTAAGCGGTAATATTTAAAGTTAATTGTAATACTATAGTTAAAGAATTTAGTAAACCTATTTCCGTTAAAAACTTAACGCTAGAGTTAGTTAAAGCAGGCTTAATACCTGTACTACCGAAAGCAAAGTTACTACTTAAGCTACCTTTAAAAACTAGAAGTAGCTTAAGTTAGTTAAGTCGACAGCTAATATTAAAAAAACCTCTAATTATAACTTTAATATTAATTAGTTTACTTAATAAGCCTTTAACTTATTTTATATTATACTAATAAGTTAATTGGCTTTTTTTTTAGTTGCTTTAACCTAATTTATATATTATAAATATTTTACCTAAATTTTTATAATAAGGCATAGCTTGTAAGGCTATACTAAGTTAATTAGACAACTTTTTTATTAAATATAAAAAAGATAGTTAATTTAAAAAATAGGAACTATTTAATAAGAAATTACTTAAATATAGTAACAATTTTAGAAGTTAGAGGTTTATTAAAAAAAAGTTTAAAGATTAGCAAACTAAAGATTAAATAATAGCTAATAAAATCTTTAACTTTAAAGAGAACGCAGCTTTTTATAAAAAAGTTTAAGAAGTTAAAGCTAGCGTTAACTTTTTTAAGTTATATATAATATCTTTAGCCAATAGTATTTTAATAATATTATATGTTTTCTAAAGTAAAAAATACTTAAGAGTAAGTTTTTGTAATTTTTTTAAATAATATAAAGAATTTATATAGTTTTTATAGCTAGTACTTAGCTATAATAAAAGCAAATCGAAAGCTAAGGCTTTATTTTTATTGCTAAGTTTTAACTAACTTAATTTACTTTTTCTTTTTGCTTTTTATTGCAATAATAATAACTTGGCAAAGCTTATGCAACAATAAAAAGCATTTAGCATTAGTTAGTTAAGCTAGCTAGTTATACCGTAAGTTTAGGCGGTATAGCTAGAAGCGCCCTAATTAGCATAACTTTTGATTTAACAACTTATATTTGGCGTACCAGCCGTTTCTATATTAGAATTTGGCTAACTAGCCGTTTAAGCAGGAGCTTATTAACTAGAGATACTTAATGCTCCAAATTTTTTTATATAATATGCTTATATATTAATTCTTATACTAGCGCTTATAATTGCATCTTAATTTGTTATACCTTAAGCACCTTTAGTACCTATAGTTTATTTTGCTAAAAATATAGCACTAACTATTAAATATTTACTTAAACATACCTATAATTAAATATATTATAATAAATTATTATAATACTTTATATTATACCGTTTTATTAATAGTTATAAAAACTATAAAAAGTTTTATTAATATAACTTAAGTATTTGCTAACGTTATTATACGCTTGCTATAAAATATAGCAACTTAAATAGCAATAATAGTAATAATAAAAACAGCGATAGTTTTTTTAGCTAGATATTACAACAGCTTAAACTGCTACTTAGACTTTTAGGCAGACTGCTTAAACTTTTAAGCAGATTACTTAGACCGCTAAAACCTTTTTATAAGCTGCTGCAGCCGTAGAATAAAGAAGTACTGCCTTTTGCACCGCCTTTTTTGCTACCTTTTAGTAGCAATAGCAGCCGGTATAACAGCAAAACCTTAATAAAATCAAATATATTGTCTAAAGAATTTAATTATTTTAAGCAATTAAACATAAAATTGTTTAATTTTACTTAATATAATCTTAATAATATTAGAATAATTACTAATAGCAACAAATTAATATTTATTAATATATACTGCTTTATAAAACGTATTAAATTATTCTTAAAAGATGTTAATATAGTTAATACTAATTAAGCTTAGATTTTTTCTATATAGCAAACGCTGTTAGCAAAGTTAATAGTACAATAGTAAAATAATAAATTAATAATAAATACTTATTGCTTTTTCTGCAACAAAAGTTTAAACAAAATATTAAAAAAGTTAATTACTTATTTTATTATACAAGCTTTACAAGCTATAGTAAAATTTAACAAAAGTAAACTTTTTTTTTAAATATATAGCTAAAAATAAAGCAGCTATAATTAACTTTATTTAATATAAGTTATAATATGCTAAAGCTATAAAAACGTTTAACAAAAAAAACAAAAATTAGCATAATACTATAACTACTATTTAGTTATAAATAGACTTAAACATTAAGTAATATCTTTAAATACCTAAGTTAACAAAGTTTTTAAAAAATTATATAATATATATTACTTAAGCTTAACTAGTTTTTTTATTAGCTATATACTAAAGATATCTTAAAGCTTTAAAATAATTACGGTATAATAACAATAAAAAAGATAAATAAAACAAGCGTTTTTACTTTCCTTATTATAAATAAAACAATAAAAATAAAAAGTACTTAAGGTATTTATTTAACAAGTACTGTTTAAATAAAAACAATAAATACAAGAAAAAAAAAGAACCTTTATAAAAAAAAAAAAGCTATAACCGCAAAAATAGTTGTAATTGTTATTAAAATAAGTATAGTAAGTATAAAAAAGATTATGCTAATATTGCTAAATAAGAATTAGAAAATAAATAGTACTAATTCTTTTCCTTAGCTTTTTTTGTTTTTTTAATAACTTTATTTAATTTAAACAACAGTAATAGCGCTTATATTATAATTAATTATAGTATAACATGCAAATACTATAATAAAATGTTTAATTTAACTTATAATAAGGATATTATACCCTAGCATACTAGAGGGTCTGGCTGTATATATATAATATATCTTGTATTTGCGTAAATATTAAAAGGAATTCTTTCCTTTTTTAAGCTTTAGTTTTATATACTACCTATTATAAAACTAATCCTAAGTTAACCGTTATACCTAACTTAAAAACTTTCTCATTTTGTAATAATTCTAAAGCTTTTACTAAGGGGTTACCTATAACACGTTTATAGAAGATAATCTTGCATAAAGTTAAAATAATCGTAAGAAAAGACAAAAACTAAACATATTTAAAACATTAACAAAACAATATTAAAGTTAATCTGCAAAATAAGCGATTATAAAACTTAACCAAACCTTATAACTTGCATACCTTATTAATAATGCCCGATATACCTACCGATATTACAGGCTTATAAGAAGCCCTTACAAAAGCTTAAGCTTTTAATCAGTAGCTCTAATTAAAACAAAATTAATATACTGCTAAATTATATTACTTTTGCAGTAATATTAATTTACAATCAGATCCAAAAAAAAAAGCCAATAAACCTCCGCATAAGCTAAAACAAAAGAATTTCAAAAATCTTAAGTCTTCTAATTTTTTAAAATCCTTTTAACTAAACTAAAAGCCATATTATAGAGGCTTTAATAATAGTAACCTTTTTAACTTAAATTTTTTTACTAATTGAAATAATTGGCAATTTTGACTAAAACAACAACAATATTATAACAAAGTAGAATTAGAATATAATTTTAAATGCAACCTAAATTATTTAATTAAATTTAATTACCTTTTACTAATATTAGATTTTATTTATAATAAGTAAGCTAAATAGGTTGTAGAACTAAAGTTTATATTTAAATTATTAAGTCGAAAGTTTGGCAAGAATTTTAAAAAAATCCTATATACCGTTAGCAAAATAGACTAAAACTATAAAAATAAGTATTATAGCTTTTTTACTAGCAGACTAAGGCTAAAGTTTTAATGATACTATACTAATTAAAACAAGTTCTTATTGTAGACTTGTATTCTAACTTGCTAATTTGTTTACTTAAAAGCTAATATTAGCATTTAATTGGAAAAAGTTAAGCAATATTCCTATTAATATTCCTGCAAATTTGATTACTATTTAGCTACTATTAAAAATTAAAAAACTAGAAGGCCTAATAACAAAAAAGCTATATTATTTTATTAAAAATTATTTAAAATATTTTAAAATTAGATTATAAACTTTAATTATTTCCTACCTGCAATTTAATGCAATATAGTAGATGCTGCTACTTGCTGCTAGAAATTAATAACAGATATATAAAAAGCTAATAAATGGCAAACCAATTTAATGCTAAGTTAGGTTTAAAGTACCTCTAAATTTAAAAAAAAAATACCTTTATTTTAAATAGCTGCTAGTAATACTTTATATAATAGGAATTACAATATTTACTGTTAAGAATAAGAATTCTATAAAGATGTTTTTACTTAAGATTAATGAAATTAGAAATACTTTTTAAGATTTTTTAGGTAGAAACAAAGTTTACAATCCCTTTTAAGATTCCTTTGTTAGAAAAACCAAAATATTTATAAAACATCTAAGTTTTTATTCTAGAATAAGCCTAAAAATAAGTTAACTCTAAACTCTTATTTTTGCAATATTATCTGTTATAATTGTAAGCAAAAAAGACATATTAGCTAAAACTATTTTGAATTTTTTAAATCTAAAAAGCAAAAGATTTAGAAAATACAAATTAAAGATTACTTTAATTATTATATATTTAAGCAAAACTTTTCTAAAGAGTATAAAAATTCTAGTTTGGAAAACAAAAAAGAGGCTTAAAAATAGTAATAAAACTTAAGCCTAAATGCCTTTTACTTGTTCTTATTATATGTTGTTTTTATACCTTATGCATAATTACTTATTTTAGCCCTAATAAAGCTTTTTTGCAAACTTATGCTAATTTTAATTTTTATGCTAAGTGTGATTATATTAGTTATACTTTTGCTTTATTATATAAACTATAAAAAGCTTTTTTTAGAACTTTAGGTCTTTAAAATGCCAATTATACTAGCTTATCTACCTATAGTACCTATTAAGTATTTTGTACTTTTACTAATAGCTGTAAAACTATTTGAACTTTTAAGTATGTATATGTTACTATTTCCTGTAATAATTGCTTAAAAAAAAGTCCTTTATTGTTATTTTAAACTACTTTAAAGAAGCAAAAAATTATTTTTAATTTGGCAACAAATTATTAGTACTTTTGTTTTCAACCTTATTAGTTTAAATTATTAACGTTTTATTAATTTGCTTAAGCATGCCGAAATTACTAGTACTGCTAAGCTATTATTATATTGTTTAAAACTTTTTAGCTAAAGAAATTAAAAATACTACTTAAACAACCTAAAAGTGCTATTATTTTATATAAATTTTATAATTTTTTTAAATTTTTTAATACTAATAATGCTAGCATACTTTTTTATTTACAATAAGAAAATCTAGCTATTGATTTTAAACCTAATATAATAGTTCTTTATTATTCTATTTACTTTTTAGCCCGTAATAAATTAATAAAGCTATATAAGTAGCTTATAAAAATAATTAAAAATAAGAAAATTTAAAAGTTTAAAAGTCCTATAGGTATACTAATCTTGTTTGTACTAAAAAAAGATAGTTTTTTAAAACTTTATATTAACTATAGAAGATTTAACAGAATTATAGTAAAGAATTGTTTTATACTCCCTTTTATTTTAAAGCTATTAGATAAAGTGTTTTATGCTAAAATATTCTCTAAAATTAACTTAAAAAATATATACTACCAAATTTGCATCTAAACTAAAAACAAATAAAAAATAGCCTTTTATACCAAATATAGCTATTATAAATTTCTAGTAATACCAATAAGTCTATATAATGCTCCTGCTACTTTTTAGAACTATATATAAGAAGTACTTAATAATATTTTAGATATTTTTTATATTATATATTTTAACGATGTGCTTATTTTTTTAATAGATAAAGAATTTTATATAAGATATATTTAAAACGTTATTAAAAAACTGCAAAAAGCAGACTTATACGCTAAACTATTTAAGTACTAGTTCTACTAAAAAAGGCTAGAGTTTTTAAAATATATAATATCTAATTAAGGTATTAAAATAAACTTTAAACAAATAAACACTATTTAGAAATAGCTTAAACTAAGGTACTACGTAAAGCTATAAAGATTTTTAGGATTTTGTAATTTCTATTGCCGTTTTATCAAAAAGTACTTTTATATTATATTATCTCTAACTTAATACCTAAAAAAAGATGTATATAAAATAAAAAAAGGTCAAATTTTTTTAGATATATTAAAAAAGGATATATTCTAGACTTTAAAAGATATATTTAGGGAAGCTATTTTTCTTATATATTTTAACCCTAAGAAACTAATATTAGTAGAAACTAACGCTTCTAAAGTAGCTCTTGCAGAAAACTTATTTTAAAAGGATAATTAAAGGCAATAGAGACCTATTTTGTTTTACTCTCGGAAGTTTAATAAAGCAGAATCAAATTATAGAATACTAAATTAAGAAATGCTTGCTATAATAAATTGTTTTAAATACTAGTAATACTACCTACAAAAAAACAAGTTACTTATTAAAGTACTAACCAACTATAATAACTTATAATTATTTATAAAAATATTTAAGTTAAATAGTCGATAAGCTTGCTAGTATATCTACTTAGCTCCTTTTGATTTTACTATTAAGTATAAGGCAGGAAAGCAAAATAAGGCTAATTTTTTTTTATAATACCTTAATTATATAACTAAAACGTCTTAAAATATAAACCTACTACTTATAATTAAGCATAAGATTGCAGTATCGCAAGTATTATTTTAAAACAAATTTTTATATATATTAGTAAAAAAGATCTATGCTATTTAATTACTTTTAATTTAACAAACTTTTATATAGACAATTAATTATAAATTAGCTAAAATAGCTATTTATAATAAAGATACTTTTAACTCCAATATTAGTAGTACTTTTTAAAAGTTAATATAAAATATTTAGCAAAAAGACCCTAAATATCGTTAATTAATACAACAAATTTAAGCTAAAACTTTAGTAAAACTACTGTAGACTTATAAAAAAGCTTTCTTAAGACATACTAATAAAGCCTATATCTTTTTAAAAAAGTTTATTTACTTTTAACTTATTAAATTATACTATAATAACTATTATATAAGCTATTTTAAGAAAACTAAAACAAAAAAACTCCTATAACGTAAGTTTTTTTAGTTAATTCTTACTACTAATGTTTAAAAATATATAAAAAGCTATACTATCTGCCTTAAAATTAAAGCAAAATACTACTAAAAATATAGCAAACTAGATATACTTTTACTTTTTTTTATATCTATAAAGGAACTATCTATAGACTTTATAATTAGATTTTCTAAAACCTTTTATAAAGGTTAACTAATTAATTTAATACTAGTTATTATAAACTGTTTTACTAAGTTAACCTACCTATTTTTTATTTTTAACGAACTTATAGCTACAAAATTAGCTATTCTATTTTATCGAAATATTAAATGTAGATATAGCAGTCTAAAAGGAATAGTATTTAACTGAGACAAACTGTTTACTAGCCAATTTTAGTTAGAACTTTGCTATTATACTAAGATTAAGAAATGCTATTTGGTTGCATTTTACTTTTAAACTAATAGTTAGATAGAGCAGATAAATCAGGTTATTAAATGCTATCTTAGAGCTTTTGTTAATTAAAAATAAACTAATTAGCTATAATTACTCTTTTAAGCCTTTTTTGCAATAAATTTAGCAGTTAATTAGACTACTAATAAGTTACCCTTTAAAGCTCTATATAGCTATATACTAGAATTCCGTCGATTTATTAAAAATAACTTTACTTTAAAAGAGATACTAGCTATACAAAGTTGAATCAACAAACTATAAGCTATTAAAAACAAAATAATTAAACAATAGCATATTATAACTAAAACATACCAAAAATATTATAACAATAAATATAAACTAATAACCTTTAAAGTAGGATAGATAGTAGCTCTATCTACTAAGAATTTTTGGTTTAAATGTCGCAAACTGTTACTAAAGTATATAGGACCTTTTTGCATACTTGGCCGAGTAAGATCCTAGGTTTATTGCCTTACTCTTTCTGCATAATATGCCTAACTTTATAATGTTTTCCTAGTCTAACGCTTAGAACTTTAAGATACTAATTCTGCAGACCTTTTACTTATGCTAACTTTTAATAACGAAAATATAGAGTAAAAAATCGAAGATATAGTAAGTAAACGTATATATAAACGCAACCTATATTATAAGGTTAAATAGAAAAGCTAGCCTATAAAATATAACTAATAGGTACTAGCTACTAATATTACAGCTCTAACTGCAATTAAGAAGTTTAAAAGACAATAATAACGCAAAAGCAAGAACAGAAATCTAGCTAGCAATTAAAAGTTATAAGTAGCTTAAAGCTGCAGTAATAAACGCTAAAAAAACGTTTTTAACGCCAGCCTTAATTACCAGCATTATATAAGAAATAAAAGCTTAAAAAACTTATTTTATTATAAAAGCTATAGATTAGCTATATTTTTAGCCAGCAATATATAGCTAAAAAAGCCTTAAGGCTTAATTAATTAGTAAATAAAAAATAATAAAAACGCTAGCTTATAATTACTTATATAGTAAGAGTTAAACCTACAATTTCAAATCTAAAAAAGTTGATTTATGTTTTGCTACTTAGGCTATGTATATAAAACCTTTCTTACTTATCTCTTAGAAAAACTCTAAGGTATTTTTCTTTATATATAATTTAGACGCTAAATTAAAAACCTTGCAATCTGTTTTATTGTTTTTATTATTAATAACTTTAACAAAAATTTGTTTAATTTTAATTATAAACAAAGTTATAGCTAATGATTAAGCGGAAAAACTAGCATTAAGATATTATAAACGTAGAATAATTCTATGCATATATAGGCAGTATAGTTTAAAAGTTTAAACAAGTTAAAGATAAATTAGAAACAAAAATAAAATAGGTTACTTATAGCATTAGCTAAAAGAAGTACTATAGCTTGCTAAGCCAAAGTTTTATGCTAAAAAACCAAGCGTTAATATTTAAATGTAGCTTTTTAGGTTAGCTAATTAAAGTTAATTTATAGAAAAAATAGCAGCAAAAATATTTACTTTTACTATAGAAACTTTGCTAATAAACCCAAAAGTAGCATAATATAAAGATAAGGTATAACAAAAAGCTTTTAATAAGCGCTATTATATACTAGTAAGTTTTTTTTAAATTGGCTCTATAGTTTTTTAAATATAGAGCTTATCTGTATCTAAAACGACAAAAAAAGTTAAGTTGCTAGAATTTTAGCGACAAAAAAGGAAAAGGAAAAAAAAAAAATCTAGCAACTCTTACAGATAAGTTATATTAAACTACATTATTATAAGCAGCTTACTACTTAGTAGTAAAATATAAACGAAACTAAAGAGATAATATATATAAGCTTATAAATATTATAACTGCTTTAGCAGTTTTTATAAGAAAAGGACCTTAGGCTTTTTATAATGTAACTAATAATTAAGGGCTGGCCCTTTTGCGGCTAAAAGCTTATATAAATTCTGCCGAAGCAGAGGCAGTATATAAAAGAACTTTTAATAACTATAGCTTTATTATAGCATTTATACTTGCAATTTTTAGCTTTTTGCGTTTGCTTGCAGGCGCAAATAAGGCAAAAAAGTTGGGTATTAGCTGCTGAAGCAGCAGCAAGAGCGCGAAAAGGTATACTAAGAAAAAGCAGCAAAAATAATATAAATAATAATTAAAAAAAGGAAGAAAAAAGAGGATAATGCGGCAGAAATAGCGGCTTAAGAAATAGAAGTTAAAAACTTTAAAAAAAAATTTATAAAAGCTTAAAAGAAAAAAAAAGAAGAAAAGACCTACAAGGTGGGACAGCTAGTTATAATTGTTTATAAGCCTATAATGTAGCTAATTTTATAACAACGTAAGTTAAAATTGCAGCCCTAAAAATATAACCTAGGTACCTAAGTATTTTACGATTAAAACAATATAACTTATATATAGCAACTACTACTATATCTACTAACTTTATTAATGTAACTACATAAGCTACTTATGCTAATTAATTTATTAAGCCAAAGATATCTTAAATTAAAAAAAAGAATAGTTGTTATACTTTAGCATACTAGAGAGTTTAGCTATATATATATAATATATCTTATACTTGCGTAAGTATTAAAAGGAATTCTTCTTTTTTTTAAGCTTTAGTTTTATATACTACCTACTATAAAACTAATCTTAAGTTAACCGTTATACCTAACCTAAAAACCTTTTTACTTTATAACAAAGGATTAATATACTAAATAGTATGCTTAGTATATTTTTAAACAAATTAAAAGTTTACCTTTATTATATCTTATTACTTATATATATAAGCGCTATTATACCTTTTTCCTAAGTCGGAATAAACTATTTTGCTACTTTAAGACTTATATAGTAGCTTTAGCTTTTTTTTTACTGTTTTTTAAGTTAGAATTAGCCTTTTTAGCAGCAGAAAACAAAAGCCCTAATTATAAAAAAAAGCAAATTATGTTATAGCTATATAAGGTACCGCCTAGACTTTATAACCTCGATAAAGTAGTTGAAACTATAAACAATAATTATATGTTTTTCTAAGTTACTACTTATGTTTAACTTAATAGTAATAATGTTATAATATATATTAACACTAGTGCTAGCTAAACCTTTATTTTATAAAAAATCCTTAGATTTATTAATTATATAATAAAGCAATAATTTAAAAAAATTAAAAGTATAAGCAAAAAATATATCTATTATAAAAAATATGCCAAATTTAAGTTATATATTTTAGGATTTAACAATTATAAATTTTTAGTTCTTTTTAAAATCGAAAAAACAGAATAGGTAGTTAAAAAAGATATTATATCTAGCTTACTATTAAGCAATAGCTTCTTAAACCTTAAAAGAGCTATAATTAATTACTAAAATAGCAAAATTACTTTTATTAACGATAATAACTTCGAAGTTTTATTCTAAGTCTTTTTTTAAGCTTACTTATATATTTGCAAGATTACTTTTCCTTAAAATATAATTATACTACTTAGTATATCTATTATAGCACCTACTTTTTATAAGCTACTGCTTGTAAATAAAGATTTTATATTTAAGCTCTTATATAAGAACGGTATAATAGCCTTAATTTAATTAATTATACTAGAATTAGTAGTAATAGCTAACTTGTTTTTTAAAATTAAAACTATTTTTAAAAGTACTTGCGTAAATACTATTAGAGAAAGCAACTATATTAGCAAAGCAGTAAAAGATATATAGAAATTATTTATAGCTGTAGTACTTTTTGCTGCAGGAATAGCAGCAGCTAGCACTATAAACAAATAAGCTAATATAGCGCTATTTCTTTATTAAGCAACTATTAATACTATTAGCTTAAATATAAATATAACAAAAATAGGTATTTATTTTTTAGACAATTTTAAGCTTTTAAACACTTTTTTCTTAAATTAACCAGTGTTTATAACTTTTATAATAGAAGCTATTATTACAAAATCTTCTATATTAGCTCTTAATATAACTAGTTTAACTAACCTAGCTATCTCTGACTTCGCAAACATAGTTAATCTATTAAAATAATACGGAATTCTAATTAACCTATCAAGTATAGTTATTCTAGCTCTTAATTCTGTTAAAGTTTCTAATATAGCTAACGTGATTAATATTCTAAAATAGTACAGTATTTCTAATCCTGCTGCTATAGTTATAAACACAATTTATAACGCGATTAAATGTGCCTATATATGCAATTCCAACTAATACAATCTTTACGATATCTTTGCTGCACTTAACATATACTAGCTATTTAATTTGTTTTAATTACCTAATAGGCCTAACGTACTTTAGCTATCTAATATATTAAATAAATACAAACCTTGTATTCTTAAAATACCTTTTATACTTAGTATTAAAAAATCTACCAAGATTAATAAAGTTAAAGCTTCTAATAGTTAATCTATTTATATAAGTAAAGATATTATAGCTAAAAAGATATTGTAATTATTTAATAAAACACCTAAAATTTAGAAAAATTAAGGCATTATTAATATACTAAAAAATAAGCTAATAAAAATTCTATTAGTAAATAACTAGTAAAAAACTAAGCTTAATTCCTAAATATACCCCTTAGGTTTACGCAATTAAAAAGCTGTAAATAAAGTATTTAATAAGTTATATAACTAAGGCTAAATAAAATAGGTAAATAAACCGACACTTTTTGCATACCTTACCTTTATAATATAGCTATAGCATAAAAGTAAAATAAAGTCTAAACCTATTGTTAACTTATATATACTAAATAAGGTAGCTATACTTAATAATTACCTGCTGCTTTTATAATTAGAAGTTATTTTATTTATATAAAAAAAATAGTATATAACTGTTGTTAATGCTATAGCATTTTTCTACTAGTTTAAAGTTTATTTTAATTATTATAACTAGTTTACTATTGTTAGCTTTTATAAGCTAAAAAGGTTTACCTTTTTGTAAAAAATATATCTTTTTTTTACTAAAGAAATCTTTTATTAGTTATTTTTTTATTAAATTATTAAGTTTTTAAGTAAACGCTTTTAGTATATTTATAATAAAAGAAAAGCTAGCTACGTTTTGCAATTTAAAGTTTCCAAATTTTCTTAAGATATTAAAGCAATATATTAGCAGCAGTAGTTTCTTTTGTAACTTTCTCTTTTACTACACCTAATGCGCAATACTTCTATAGAAGCAAAAGACTGCTTTATTAAGCAAGGGTCGATAATCTGGTTAGCTTATACCTAATAATTCTAGCAAGCGTTAAGCGTACTACTGTTTAACTATTTATAAGCTTATAAACAAAAAATTAGCGTCCTTTAAGGCTATTTAAGAACTTATTTATAGTTATTCTGTTTTTTATTACTATAATCTAACTAAAACCTTGTTTATATAAGTAAATAGATCTTTTTAGCAAAAGTTTAAAGTAATATTGTTTTATTTTAAAAATAAATATACTTAAAAACTAAGATCTGTTATACTAAGTACTTAAGTTTTTTCCGTTATATTTTTTAGTTATTTATTTTTAATACCTAAATTAAGGTATAATTTTTTTAAGCTAAAGGTTATATATATTGTTTAAGTTATTAAGCGGTTATATATAACTATTAAAGCATTATATAACCTTATAGTTATTTTTACTAACTATTCTATAACTAAAAGCATTATAAACTAAACTAACCTTAATATTAGATTAACTAATTAAGCTAATAAGAAATTAGTTAATACTTCTATTTATTTTTTTTAGTATAGCTTATAAGTATACTATTTTTTAAAACGTTTTAATTTTGTATTAAATGCTTTTAGCTATTTTAGAAACATTATTAACCTAGTAAATAAAAACGGCAAAGTTTAGCAGACTAATAATAGGCCGGTCTTTAATAAAATCTAAGTAACTTTATTTAAACCTAATAACTCTAGCGTTACTAAAGCCGTTATAAATAAAGCTATCTATAACAAAATTGTCGCTAATTATAAAAAAGATCTTAAATATAGCAAGATTTTCCAGATTTTTTATAATAATAATAAAAACGTTATAAACTTTTTTTAGCTTAACTACCTATTTGTAATTATTAACTAACTACTTTATAATGTCGACTAAAAAAGTAAATATAGGCTATATGTTTTAAATATATAAGTAGGTAAATTTTTTAGTATAACTTATAATAACAAATACTATTTCAGAAAAAAATATATAATATAGGAACTAAAGCTTTATTTTATAGCTAGAAAAACTAAAAAGGTTTTTTAATACTTAAAATACTGCAATAAATATAAAGTATATAATACTAGCTAAAAGAAACTACATAAAAATTATACTTTAATTAAACTAAAAGACTCTAGGCCGATAAAGACTATTAGCATAGATTTTATCGTAAAATTGCCAGATATACCTTTTATAGGCACCCTGTGGTAATTAAAAGGGTATATAAGCTATAATACCTTAATACCTGTTACTTATGCCACATTTAAACGTTTATTATTAATTTTTAGCCATAAAACCTATATGGCAGAAAACTAGGCACTAGCTCTATTTTATTAACTTTTTCTATCTAATTAAGGTATACCTAGTAGCATTATATTTAACCGCGACTATAAATTCACGTTTAACTTTTAGTAAGGCTTTTAGAAGTCCTTTAGCGCTTAACTACTTATAACTACTGCCTACTACTTATAAAGCAATAGTTTGTTTAAAAAAAAGAACTAAACAGTTGAAATTGCAATTTAGTATTACACCTTTATATACCTTAAACTTTAATAAGTTAATATATTATCTACTTTATAGTAGAATTTTAATGCTGCATACTTTAATTTAATTAAATTATTGCTATATAAATAGCTTTTTAGCTTTTAACTATTTAGCTTTAACAATATATTTACTAACTCTAACGTTTATATTAATACCTATAAAGATTTTTGCTTTATATAAAAACACTTACGCAAAAATATAGAATTAGTAATAGATTTTGCAGCAATAAAAGCTAAATAGTACTATAATAATAAGTATAAGTTAATAAAGTTTAATATTAGTAATATAATTTATTTAAAACTTTATACCGGCTACTACTTGCTTAAAAAGCCTTTAAAGAAGTATTTATAATAGAAGGCTAGCCTATGGAAAGTTAAGCGTTATATTAAGCGTTTAGCTTACAAACTCAATTTATTTAAAACTTTTAATATATACCTTATTATCTTTATAGTATACCTATTACTAGGCATATAAAATAAAGATCCTTTTTATTACATTATTTTTATACTTAGCCTAGTAATAAATAACTAAGATTTAAACGAAGCAGAAAATTCCTTTAAAATTGAAATTATTTTAAAGTATTACATAAATTGTATAAAAAACAGCTTTAATTACTTAGTTAAATAAAAGGGCTATAGTTATAAGAACAATTAGTAGCAATTAAAGTAGCAATTATATAACTCTACTAAATTAGTTAAAAAGTATTAGCAATAGTAAAAAGAAAGGCCTATAATACCTATAAAAGTAAATAAAGCACCTATTAAATAAGGCAGAGGTTGTCCTTATAAGCATGTAAATTAGCTTTTCTTATACTTTGTTAATAACTTAACTCTGTTAAAGTTAACAGCTTTTTATATATACTATAGTATTTAATACGTACTAATAAAAGGTCTCCTTATTAGCTATCCTTATCTATAGATTAAATAAAGTAGAGACCTTAGGTTTCCACTATAGAGCTAAGCTCTACAGGCTACCTCTATTTAATCTATATCTTCTTTTACAGACTTAACTACTAGTATTAACTATAACTCTTGGTATACTATACTACTAATGTTATAGTAAATTTTTTTAGTATATAATTATAGCTAATAGTAAATTTAAGTAATAAAGCTTTAATAGCTATAATATTAGAATATTTTGCAGAAATTATTACTTAATTTATAGCTGCTATTATAAAGTTTATATAGAAAATATAATAACTAAAGCTATTTAATAAACCGTTTATAATAATTAAGCCAAATAATATTAGTTATTTTAACTTTAGTATAAAAGATTTTAAAAGCTATAAAATAAAAAGTATTATAATATAGTTTAAAAAGTATACTATTATATAGTAATAAAAACTTTTATATAGTAACAAAAATATTAAAACTAGTAAAAGCTATAACAAAATAAATAATAAGTATTAGAAAGCTAAGCATATATAAGAAAATAAAAGCTATAAAAAGTTAAAAAAAGAAAAAAAAAATTAAAAAATAAAAAAGCTATAAAAAAACTATAGCAAAGTTGTTAAAAATTCTTAATTACTAAGTTGCTAACTTATTAAAATTTTTAAACTTTAACTAAATTAAAAAAAAAAAAAGCTTAATAAAAAAAAGCTTTTTTTTAAACCTTTTATTTTTAATAAATTATTTAATAAAAAATAGCCTTTTTATAGTAAAATACTATTAAAGTAGCTATATATTAGCTATATAAGTATTTTATTTAGCTTTAGTATAATTTTTGCTTATAATTATATATATAGATTTTACCGCGCTATTTAGTTAGTATAAATAGGTTATTTAATAATAAATAATAATAAATAATATTAAATTAAATAACATTTTTTTAAGATTTTTTAAAAGTTAAAAATACTTTATACTTTTTTTTTAAACTAAAGCTATATATATTATCTAGCAAAAATCTTTAGTTAAAGTCTTTATATAAAAAGCTAAAGTTTTAATCTTAAATATTATTGCTATTATTTATAAAATAGCTTTATTAGACCTATTTATAGTTATTTTTTCAATATAGCTAAAAATAAAAAAAATAATAGAAAAAATATCGATTTATTATTTAATTTTACTTTAAGTTACTTAGACTAAGTTTTTTATTGTTTTATTTTAAGTAATACTTTTTCTAATTATAGTAATACTTTTTGTCTTAATATTAAATATTCTTTTAAAAAAGAAATTTGTTATAATTTAAATATCTAGTTTTAAAAGGATTTTAAAACGAGGCATTAAGCACTTAAGAAAATGGTTTTTAGGTTTTTTTTTTGCTAAGCTATCTTTAATTAATTGTTTAATAATCCTGCTAACATTAAAAATATTAAAAAAGAAATAAAAAAGATAAAATATACTGCTTGCTATAATATATAATAACTAGTAAACCTATAAAAAAGATTTATTAGTTACTAAATCTTTTATTAGCTTAATTAATAAAAATGCTTTCTTATTTGTTAATTTTTTTAAGAAATCTAAATAAGGTAGTATTTATAGCTAGGTTAAGAAGTTATTTTTAAATCTTGCTATTAAATAACTTAAATACCTATAATAGTTAAGCTTTTAAAAATAAGTTATATACATTAGCGTTAGTAATAACTTATTAAACAAAATAATATATATTTTTCCTTTAATATAAATTATATAAAGTAAAAACTTAAGCTATTAATAACTTTAAAGCATTAAACTTTGTTTTTTTAAAATATAACTTAAAATTTATATAAATTTAGTCGATATTACTTTTAGAAAAGGTTATCTTTTCTAAATTAAATAGCTTAATAATATGCTAATAAAAAGCTATTTCTTAAAAATAAAAACTTTAAACTTTTTTAACAGCTTATTAATTTCTAATAAATGCTAAATATTTTAAACGTTAAATAAAAGCGTATATATTAGTATAAATGGTAATATATTCGCTAATTACTATTTTATAGCTAAAAAGTTATATTTTAGAATTATATACTATAATATTTTTTTTGCTTTTATATATTTATATAAAAGTATTAAATATTTAAAGACTTTTTTTTTATAAAAAAAAGCCTTAAGGTTTATTTTTTTAATCTAAATTTATATTAGTATAACTATTTTATATTTTAGCAGCTTTTAGTATTTAGTTAAAGTTTTTGCTTTATTTGGTTTTTTTTTAGCTAATATTAAGTAATAGCTTTTTTTTAGCTTTATTTTTTACTACTTTGCTTTTTACTTTTTTTTTAAAGTAATATTTAGCTTTTTATTTTATAATTATACTTTTTATTAGTTAGCTTTTTAGTACTTCTTTTTATTTAAATTATTAGTTATTACTTATAGCTTTTTTTAGTTTTAGCTTTTTTTTTATTGCTTTTTTGCCTTATATATTAGGTTATTTATTGTTATTATTGTTTTATTTATTATATTTTTGCTTAATAAGTTTTTTTTTTTTTTTTAAATATTACTACTTTATTATTATTATTATTATTAAATAATCTGTTTATACTAACTAAATAGCGCGGTAAAATCTATATATATAACTATAAATAAAAACTATACTAAAGCTAAATAAAACATTTATATAGCTATTATATAGCTATTTTAACAGTACTTTATTATAAAAAGGCTATTTTTTATTAAATAGCTTATTAAAAATAAAAGGTTTAAAAAAAAGCTTTTTTTTACTAGGCTTTTTTTTTTTTTTTAACTTAGTTAAAGTTTAAAAACTTTAATAAGTTAGTAACTTAGTTATTAAAAACTTTTAGCAGCTTTATTATAATTCCTTTATAGCTTTTTTATTTTTTAACTCTTTTTTTTTTCTTTTTTTAACTTTTTATAGCTTCTGCTTTTTTATATATGCTTAATTTTCTAGTACTTATTATTTATTTTGCTATAGCTTTTGCTAGTTTTAATACTTTTATTGCTATATAAAAGTTTTTATTATTATATAGTAGTATGCTTTTTAAACTATATTATAGTATTTTTTGCTTTATAGCTAAAAGGTTATACTTTAAAATTATATGCTATAGTATTTTTTCTGTTTTTATATACTTATATAAAGGCATTAAATATTTAAAGACTTTTTTTTATAAAAAAAAGCTTTAAGGCTTATTTTTTTAGTTTAAATCTATATTAATATAGCTACTTTATATTTTAGCAGCTTTTAGTATTTAGCTAAAGCTTTTGCCTTACTTGGTTTTTTTTTAGCTAGTATTAAGTAGTAGCTTCTTTTTAGCTTTATTTTTTGCTACCTTATTTTCTATTTCTTTTTTAAAGCAACGCTTAGCTTTTTGCTTTATAATTATACTTTTTGTTAGTTAACTTTTTAGTGCTTCCTTTTATTTAAACTACTAATTATTACTTATAGCTTTTTTTAGTTTTAGCTTTTTTTTTGTTGCTTTTTTATCTTATATATTAGGTTGCTTACTATTACTATTGCTTTATTTATTATATTTTTATTTAGTAGGTTTTTTATTTTTTCTTTAAATACTACTGCTTTACTATTTAAGTATAAGTTTAGCAAAAGAATTTCTAGTTTAGTTTTTAGTTGCTTAATAAGTATTATTTTATAAGCTTTAGCTACTTTTTTAAAATATTTGTTTTAAATTACTATTAGATATTTTATAAGTTTTTTTAGCTAGTTATTTTAAGATTTAAAATATTAAGCTACTACTTTATATAATAGTATATTTTTTATAATAGCAATATAAAGCTATTTTATTTTTGTTATACTGTTATTTTATATTAAGTTTTATAGCTTAATTACTATATAAAATTAAACTATAAGTTTTTTTTTAGCTTTTTTAAATATTTTTTTTATTTTAGCTTATAGTTAAATTATACTTTTAAAAACCTTGTATTCTTTTTTAGTTAAACTATTATTTTAAAAAGATTAACTAGCTATTAAAGCGCTACTTTATTATTAAAAAAATATATAAGCTTATTTTTTTTTAAAGCAAACTTTATACTATATTTGCTAGCTTAGCTATTATATATTTTTTATACTTTTTTTAAGGTTTTATAGTTATATTTAATGTTAATATTTATAATAAAAAGGTTAGTATTATTAGTAAAGCTTATAATAACAAGCTTTTTATATATAACTAAATTATTATATAGTATAAATATATATAAAAGAAATAGCAGTAGCAAAAAAATAATTCTTATAGTATTTTTACTTTTAAATTAATTAGTAAAAACTTTACTATATTAAAGTATAGTTTTACTATTTTTTTTAATATAAAAAAGTTAACTTATAATACTACTTATAATAAGTAGCCTTTTTGTTATAAAATATAAATTATTTGCTTTTTATTAATTATATTAAAAGCTTTTAATATATTAAGCTATAGTAAAAATATAGTATTTTTATTTTATATTGCTTTTTATATTATACTTATTATTATTTTTATTATAGCATTTATTAACTTGTTATACCTATTTTTTATTTGTTTTTTTAGTAAAAGGCTTGCTATTTTAGCTACTTTTACTATATAGTTATATATTTTTTTTTAAAACCTTTTTTAAAGTATATATAAAGGCAATTAAATGCTACCTTATTATTATTTGCTTTATTTTAGCAGTGTTTTTTAGTTTAAAAATTATTATTACTTTAAAGTAACAAAATCTTTTTAAGTAATACTTTAGTATAAAGCTAATAATATATAGCGTTGCTATTTTAGCTATTAATAGGTTACTATATACTTTTAAAAATTTATTTAGTAGCAGATTTTTTTTTAATGTTTTTTAAAGCGCAAGTTTTTATACTAGTATTTTTATTTTTTTTTTAGTTACTTTTATTAATATATTAAACTTTTAATATTTATTATATACTAAATCTTTGCTAAATATATTTTTAAGGTTAGCTTTTAAAATTAAAAAAAACCTTGCTGCTAAAACTTATATTTTAGCTTTAAAAATAATAGCATTTATAAGTTTATTTATATTATTATATAGTAGTAATATAGTAGTTATTTTTAATATAAGTTTATATACTAACTTTGCTTATTTATTTAAGCTTTAAAGTATTTTAAAATTTATTAATACTTTTGCTAAAACTTTTTTTTAGCTTTTCTTTTTTATTATAGCTACTTTTGCAGCTAAAGCTATTTTGCTTTTTTATAGCTTATATTATATAAGCTTTATATAATTACTTTAAAACTATTTATAAGCTTTTTTAGCTATTTTTTTTACTGTTACTACTTTTAATATTTATTATAAAAGTTATTACTACTTTATTTTTATTGTTTTTTTTAGTACTACTATATTTACTATTACTATTAGCTATTTAATTAAGAAATTAAAAGCTATATTAAAGTTATTATTAGTTTATAGTATATTAATTTTTATAATATAAGCTATTATTTTTGCTATTGCTATTATTTTATTTAGCTTTAGTTAATTTTAGCTTTTTACTTATTTAAAATATCTTTTTAATACTGTTATTAAGTTAATAGTAATTTGTAGTACCTTATAATTTAACTTTAGTTACTTTAAGTTTTTTTAATATATAGTTACAAAATTTTCTAATATTTAAACTAAATTTAAAATTAAATCTTTTTTTATTTTTTTAGTTTTAGTAATCTTTTTATATAGTATAGCTAGTATAAAGTTCTAATTAGTTATAAACTTTATAAATTTGTTTATTTTTTTTGTTTTTTTATTTTTTAAGTTTTATAATAAATAATATAAGTTAAAGTTTTTTATAAAAATATATTATTTTTACTTTTTATTTTTTGTTTTAATCTTTTAAATTAAACTTTTTTATTTTGCTTTTTTTTAGTTTAAAAAATAAATAAACTATATAGTTACTATATTTTTGCTAGCTTTTATTATTATATATATTTAGTTTTTTTTTCTATTTTTTGCTAGCGATTTTATAATAATACTTTTGTTTATATATAATGCTACTTTATTTATTATTTATATTAGCTAATATTAGTAGTTTATTAAATAGTAAAAGTTATTATATTTATTTACTATTAGCTTTTATATTATAATATAGTTATAGCTACTATTTTATAGCACTTTTATAGCATTTAATTTAAATTTTATAATATTTTAAAATACTATATTATACTTTATTAAGTAAATATAAAAGCTATTTTAGCTAAGCTATTAGTATATTAATGTTTTATAAGTTTTTTTTTAGCTTTTTTAAATATCTTTTTTATTTTAGCTTATAGTTAAATTATACTTTTAGAAACCTTATACTTTTTTTTAGTTAAACTATTGCTTTAAAAAGGTTAACTAGTTATTAAAGTATTATTTTATTGCTAAAAAAGTATATAAGTTTGCTTTTTTTTTAAAGCAAACTTTATATTATATCTGCTAGTTTAGCTATTATATATTCTTTATACTTTTTTTAAAGTTTTATAGTTATATTTAATATTAATATTTATAGTAAAAAAGTTAATATTATTAGTAAAGCTTATAATAATAAGCTTTTTATATATAATTAAGTTATTATATAATATAAATATATATAAAAGAAATAATAGCAATAAAAAAGGCAATTTTTATAGTATTTCTACTTTTAAGTTAATTAATAAAAACTTTACTATATTAAAGCATAATTTTACTATTTTTTTTAATATAAAAAAGTTAACTTATAATACTACTTATAATAAATAGCTTTTTTGTTATAAAATATAAACTATTTATTTTTTATTAATTATATTAAAGGTTTTTAATATATTAAGCTATAGTAAAAATATAGTACTTTTATTTTATATTGCTTTTTATACTATATTTGTTACTATTTTTACTATAGTATTTATTAACTTATTATATTTATTTTTTATTTACCTTTTTAATAAAAAGCCTGCTATTTTAGCTACTTTTATTATATAGTTATATATATTTTTTAAAACCTTTTTTAAAGTATATATAAAAGCAATTAGTTATTACTTTATTATTGTTTACTTTATTTTAGTAGTTTTTTTTAGTTTAAAAATTACTACTATTTTAAAGCATTAGAATTTCTTTAGGTAGTATTTTAATATAAAGTTAGCAGTATATAGTATTGCTATTTTAACCGCTAATAAATTGTTATATACTTTTAAAAACTTATTTAGTAGTAGGTTTTTTTTTAATCTTTTTTAAAACGCAAATTTTTGCACTAGTATTTTTATTTTTTTTTTAGTTACTTTTGTTAACATATTAAACTTTTAATATTTATTATATACTAAGTTTTTATTAGATATATTTTTAAAGTTAGCTTTTAAAATTAAAAAAAACTTTATTACTAAAACTTATATTTTAGCTTTAAAAGTAATAATATTTATAAGTTTATTTATACTACTATATAGTAGTAATATAGTAGTTATTTTTAGTATAAGTTTATATGCTAACTTTGTTTACTTATTTAAGCTTTAAAATGTTTTAAAGTTTATTAATATTTTTACTAAAGCTTTTTTTTAGCTTTTCTTTTTTATTATAACTATTTCTGCAGCTAAAGCTATTTTATCTTTTTATAGCTTATATTATATAAGCTTTATATAATTACTTTAGAATTATTTGTAGGCTTTTTTAGCTGCTTTTTTTATTATTACTACTTTTAGTATTTATTATAAAAGTTATTGCTACTTTATTTTTATTGTTTTTTTTAGTACTACTATATTTGCTATTATTATTAGCTATTTAACTAAAAAATCAAAAGCTATATTAAAGTTATTATTAGTTTATAATATATTAATTTTTATAATATAAGCTATTACTTTTACTACTGCTATTATTTTATTTAGCTTTAGTTAATTTTAGCTTTTTGTTTATTTAAAATATCTTTTTAATACTACTATTAAATTAATAATAATTTATAGCACTTTATAGTTTAACTTTAGTTACTTTAGGTTTTTTTAATATATAGTTGCAAAGTTTTCTAATATTTAAACTAAGTTTAAAATTAAATCTTTTTATTTTTTTCTAGTTTTAGTAATTTTTTTATATAGTATAACTAATATAAAGTTTTAATTAGTTATAAACTTTATAAATTTATTTACTTTTTTTGCCTTCTTATTTTTTAGGTTTTATAATAAATAGTATAAGTTAAAATCTTTTATAAAAATATATTGTTTTTACTTTTTATTTACTGCTTTAATTTCTTAAATTAAACTTTTTTATTTTGCTTTTTTTTAATTTAAAGAATAAATAAACTATATAATTACTATATTTTTGCTAGCTTTTATTATTATATATATTTAGTCTTTTTTTTTATTTTTTGCTAGCAATTTTATAATAATACTTTTATTTATATATAGTACTACTTTATTTATTATTTATACTAGTTAATATTAATAGTTTATTAAATAGTAAAAGTTGCTATATTTATTTACTATTAGCTTTTATATTATAATATAATTATAGCTACTATTTTATAGTACTTTTATAGCATTTAATTTAAATTTTGCAATATTTTAAAATATTATATTACATTTTATTAAATAGATATAAAAGCTATTTTAGCTAAGCTATTAGTATATTAGCGCTTTATTAGCAACTTATTACTATTTATTCTTATAAATATAAATATTATTAATAGTAGTTAAATATTTATCTTTTGTTATAAGTTATAATGCTAGCAGCTAAATACGAGGATTTAATTACTATATATTAAGATAAAATAAACAACTTAAAAAAAAAAAAGGAAAAAAAAGAAAAGCTATTATATAAAATCTTTAATATATATGTATGCCTTTGTTTATACCTACTATTTATCTACTACCTTGTAAAAGAATAAGTAGAAACTCCTTATACTATAGGGCGACTAGTCGGCGGCTGCGCCGCAACTAGTTCACAAATTATTATATAGGCTATATTTGTATAATTATTGCTAATAAAGCAATAACTACTCCACTTTTAGTACGCTAATAATGTAGCAGTTAAATGGTAAACCGTTTTTTTATACTGCTATTACTTTAGTATTAAAAGGTTTATAGTTTAAGTCGAAGTAAAATTTTAGGACAAAATTTCTAAAAGAAAAAATAATAACTTTAACTTTAATACTTAACTATAACTTCTTAGTATAAATATAGTATATATAGCCTATAAAAATACTTTTATATAGTAAAGTAAGAAGTTATAATAATAATACCTAAATATTTAAGCTATAAAATGCAAATAAAGTAATATGCTTATAAATAGTTAGTTAAAAATAGGCTTAACTTATATAAGGTATTTTTAAGTATAAGAAATATCTTTTACCTAGTGTTAAAAATTTATAACTACGCTTTAACTATATAAAGAGCAATTTGCAATTGCTATACCTACACTTTATATATATATTTATACATACTAAATAAATATTTAGTATATAGCTGTTATACTAAGTAGAAACTAATTTATCTGTAAAGCTAGCTACTATTAAGTAGTACTACTAAAGTTAAAAACTAATCCTTTTAAAAGAAAAAATAGTATAAAAGGATAAGTAAAAACTTCTTATACTATAAAGCGACTAGTTAGCAGCTGTGCTATAACTAGTTTATAAGCTACTATATAGGCTATATTTATATAATTATTGCTAATAAAGCAATAACTACTCTACTTTTAGTACGCCAATAACATAGCGGTTAAACGGCAAACCATTCCTTTATATACCTATTACTTATATATTATTTATGCCGCATTTATTATAGTTATTATAGCTTAGTAGTAGTTTTTGCTATAAGCACTAGCTACTAAAGCTATAATACCTTTATTATTTCTTTATTTAAGCTAGCTGCTTTTTTTTAGCTTTAAAAGCTTTTAAGTTATAGTATATAAGCTATTTTTGCTTTATTTTTCTGCTTGATTTTCTTTTTATATACTTAGTTTTAAGCAGCGTAATTTTTGCTATAATTAATATATTTTAGCTAAGCTTTTACTTTTTTAACTAGATATTTTTTTTTATTTTTTTACTATTTTATTACTATATAGTAGCTATATTTAGCTTTTTTTTAGTAATATTTAGCTATATATTTATACTTATAATAATTAAAGTATTATATTACTTTAATTTCTGCTATAAAAAGTTTATAATTAAATATTTAAACTTTTTATAAAAAGCTATTATTATATAACTTTTTAGCTTTTTTTATATTATTTATATATAAGTATA